>JAYMTP010002483.1:0-19586 GCA_036897365.1 Geranium brycei
TAGCAAGCCATCTGAAATTTACGTTAGCACAACAACTAATTTAATGATCGGAGGGCTACAATATAATATTCCTTACAATACACGCGTCCACACCGCAGGCTTCCGTGTACCCGACCCCACATCTCTGCGTCGCCGTCATAGGCGTCACCGCGAAAAGCCCATCAACGACATTTCATTTCTCCCCAACCCACGACCTGATTGGATCTTAGATATCCACGTGTCACGGATCTAAGGCGGAAGCTTGATATCAAAGGTAAAATCTTCGGCTTCTCGTGCACCCGCACCGCACCGAAACAAACAACACCATCATCTGTACACTGTGCACGAAACGATTCACCAACGAACCCGCCCAAAATCGACCGATTCTTTTTCTCAATCTCAGCTTCTTCACCGCGAGAACCAGATCGCCGAACAAAGACGCGCGTAATCGTGACCGAGATCGCACCTCCAATGCGCAATTGATCGATCGATCGAGCGAGTCGAGCCATGGCGGCGGCGGAGATCCGCGTCCCGTACCGGAGCCTCGGCGAGGCGGAGACGGAGATGGTGCCGATGGAGGCGGCGCATCGCCGCCGCTCCGAGATCGGCTCCGATTCTCGTTCCTCTTCTCCTTCTCCGACGCCTAGGGTTCAGCAGAACGAGACGCCTCGGGACCGGAACGACTTGTTGACCATCGTCCTCAGCTGTACGGTCGCCGCCGGAGTTCAATTCGGATGGGCTCTTCAGCTTTCCCTCTTGACCCCTTACATTCAGGTCCGCGACAATTTTTGTATGAAACAGTGTTTTTGTATAATCGTATCAATTGATCTGTTTTTTCTTGCTGATATGATTTGTATTTCTGTTAGAATCTTGTTTTTTTCAGTGGAATTGTGGAGATTATTGGTTAGAATCTTCAAAGTGACCTGATATGGTTTTAGATTTTCATTGCATGAGTTCATAAGTTTTGTGGGGAAGACACATTTTAGGAAAAAATGTTCGTTGCTTTAATTGATCAATTCTAGCTGCATGATGTAAACTACAAGTCATTGATACGGTTTTCAACTTTGATTGAAATTTCAAAAATTGTACTTTTCTGGTGATCTATTAATATGTTGGAGTTTCAATTGATCTTAAACATCTTCGCTCATTTGGTTTAACCGTTTTTTTACCTGTTGATGCAGACACTCGGAATTGGACATGCCTTTTCTTCTTTCATTTGGCTGTGCGGCCCTATTACAGGACTTGTGGTAGGTTATTACTGATTTATTTATTTCCCGCTGCCCATTTTTTTCGAAAATCTAGAACCACAACTATATTTGGGTTTCAAACCATCAATTTTTTGTAGCATAGTATATATTGCTTGCTTCCATGTTGTAAGTTACCACTATAACTTATCGTGTCGTACTGGAACTTCATATTTCCAGGACTCTAATTGAACCTCGGCTTTTGAAGAAATATGTGATGAAATTTGTATTCGTATTCTCATTTTAGCCATTTTGTTCTTCAGCTGATATTTGCTAGAACTGATCAGTTCAACTCCTTTCTGCATCTTTTGTTTGTAGATGATGAGTTGGCTATGGGTTTTGTAGTAGCTGTATAAGCACAGTATAAAAATGTCAAATTGTGTATTTTATTTGGGTGGTATATCCAAACATAGATTGTTTTACTTAACACTTTTCATTTAAGGTTCAACCATGCGTAGGTATTTGGAGTGATAAGTGCTCTTCAAAATATGGAAGAAGGCGGCCATTTATTCTTGCCGGTTCCCTCTTGATCTCAGTTGCTGTAAGAATTGACCATTATATATTGTTTAAATCAGTTGATATTTGCATCATGATGCATTTGGCTAAACCAGGTTTTACAATCCAGGTGATAATAATTGGATTTTCTGCAGACTTAGGGTATTTATTGGGAGATACAAAGGAAGATTGCAGGTCACTTCTACCTTCCTTGATTCTGTCTCTTGGTCTACATATATCTATTTTCAATTTACCGGCAAATCTATACTTTCATGCAGAACATTTAAAGGTACTCGAACAAGGGCAGCTTTTGTTTTTGTTATTGGGTTTTGGTTGCTGGATCTTGCGAACAATACAGTTCAGGTTAGTGAAAGTTACGGATTTCCTAGCCCACCAATGCTACCTGAAGACATATATACTAGCAACTGCATATAAAGGAAACTTTTTGTCACTTTCAGGGACCAGCTCGTGCTCTTCTGGCTGATCTAGCAGGTGATTCAATATGATCTGATTGTCATGGTGTTTATGTAATGTTTTCCATCAAGGGTATTCTATAACTTGTTTCTCTATAAGATTTGAATGGTTATGTCTTCCCTTAAGGAGTTTTAATATTTGTTCAGTCAAAACTTACAATCTGTGCTGCGTCCTTATCTTAGGTCCTGATCAGCGGAATTTAGCAAATGCTATATTTTGCTCATGGATGGCTGTCGGAAACATTTTGGGGTTTTCAGCTGGTTCTAATGGAAATTGGCACATGTGAGACATGTATAATTTTCCATTAGTTGATGTAGTCTTACATTTCTTCTATATATTCATCATATTTTAATTTGTTTCGATTGCATTTTGCGTATCATGTGACCCGACGGGGATAATCATAAATCATATTTTTTGTTTATGGGCCAATTGATTTATTTGACAATCTATTAGAGCAGATGGTTTCCTTTCCTGACATCTAAAGCTTGCTGTGAAGCCTGTGGAAATCTAAAAGCAGCATTTCTTATTGCAGTGGTGAGTTGTTACACTAAGAAGAGTTGTTTTGAGGTTTAATTATATCTCATGTTTTTGTAAATCTTGTGAAGTGCTATGAAAAGGGAATGTTTTCTGATAATTTCTCCACCCTTTTTCATGTTTTTATTTCTTGATTTATGCATCACAATGACTTGTTTTATATTTTTATAAATATTCACAAAAAAATTAGCTTGGGTCTGAATCAAAGTTCATGATGCCTGATTGAGTTGACTCAGCTTCAGAGATCTTTTGCCTTTTACCAACCAATTCTCGCTCGTTGTAAGATCTTACATATTTTTGCATGGAGGATGTCGAAATATGTCATTTCTGATGAACTTTTGGGATTGAAAAACCATTATTTTCTTTTTCTTTGTAGTTAGAAACATTGCTTTGTACGAGTTTCTTGCACACGCATACACGATTATGATGATGAATAGGTTAGATTGATTATGAAACCACACATCTTAATTTGGTATGTTGTTATGGTATTCTGCTCACTAAATTGTTTTATGCAATTATCAAATTCTAAACTGAATCCTGGTATTTGTGCAGCTCTTCTTGACTTTGTGTACCCTTGTGACATTATATTTTGCTGATGAAGTACCACTGGTTACGAATCAACCTCAGCACAATATATCAGATTCTTCCCCCTTACTTGACGATCCTCAGCACATTGACACTGACCTTTCAAAATCAGAGCCCGACAGGCCACTTGTTGACAACAATGGTGGGAATAATACTCATAATGGTTATAAAAGGGACAATGATACAGAATCAACCAGCGAGGGAGACCAAAATGAAACTTTTAATGATGGTCCCGGTGCAGTGCTAGTCAATCTCTTGACCAGTTTAAGACATTTGCCTCCTGCAATGCATTCAGTTCTTGTCGTTATGGCTCTTTGCTGGGTAATTACTTCCGCAGTTTCCCATCTATTGTAACTGCCAGTTACTAAAACTTTCTCATGCCCCTTGGAAATTACTCTTATATATGCAGTTGTCCTGGTTTCCCTTCTTTCTTTTTGATACGGATTGGATGGGGAGAGAAGTGTATCACGGTGATCCAAAAGGACATTCAGATGAAGTAGCTGCGTATAATCAAGGTGTCAGAGAAGGCGCATTTGGTTTGCTATTGAATTCAGTAAGAGCCCAACTTTTAGCATCAGTAATTTGACCTTTTCCAGAAGTTTTCCAATCTCAATTTGATTAGTAATATGCATGTCTATTTTAGGTTGTTCTTGGAATTAGTTCTTTCCTCATCGAACCAATGTGTAAGAAGATGGGTGCTAGACTTGTATGGGCAATGAGCAATTTCATAGTGTTCGCCTGCATGGCTGCAACTACTATTATTAGTATAATATCGTCCATTCACCATTCCTACAAGGATCCGCCTGGAGTGTATGGACCGGTCAAGATTGCTTCCTTGGTTGTATTTTCACTTCTTGGGTTTCCTCTTGCCGTAAGTAGTCATAACATATACATATATATTTCCATTCACTATATGCTTCTGCTGCATCCATTTGTATTTTGCAGATTACATATAGTGTACCCTTCTCTATCACTGCAGAGCTGACTGCTGATTCCGGCGGCGGCCAAGGTTTTGTGTTGCAATAACTATCGCCTATATATCCCTTTTCAGTTCCAGCTACCACTCAATCGAGCAGACGAGTATTAAAACTTATATGGTTTATGCAGGATTGGCTATAGGAGTTTTGAATCTTGCAATCGTCACGCCACAGGTAATTCAGTGCATTCCTCGTCTGCTTTATGTTCTTTTTGCTCAGTAATATCACTGCTTACTTGGTTGAACTTGCGCCGTTGTCCAGATAACCCAACCACTTGGCCAAATATGCATTGTTCATTCTGTCTGTTTGGTTCCAACCTCACAATTTGTTTCTTTTGTCTTAGTGTTGCAATATATGCAACATTTGAAGCAATATTTTGTTCTTATTTTGTATTTGGTCTGGTTGATGATGATAATACATGAAAATGATGATCATTATAATGCATATAGTACTTCAACAGTGAAGTTGCTGAATTATTTTCTATATGTACTGAATCTCTCTTACAAAATACTACTACATGTAGCTTCCCCAACCTAAATTTTCAGATCAGTCGTTTTTATATAAAAAAAGTTGCCTGCTATTACAGGGCCGCAAGAAATTACAGGAAAACAAACCCTACCCCACATATGCTCCCAAGCAAGCAGTGTTCTAAAAAATGTTAGGCTGGGGAGTAATCGGAGACTAATAATATGGAATTAATCTGATTATCAAATTAATAGAGGATTCATCGGGAACTAATCAAACTAGTAAGAGATTTTTAGAACACTGCAAACAAGTGATGATGACCCACTAAGATTCAAACCAGGATCTCATACGAGATTGAACTTGTCTTGACCAATTGAGCTAGCGCTAGTAGGCCAGACCAGGCTTATACCATACATAGGTCTACATAATTTGTGCATCTTATTTACTGAGGCTAGTGTGTGTTTCTAAATTCTAACTGTGTTCTCGTTCTTTGGTTCAATTATATATCTGCAAAGAGTTCACTGTATTTGCACATTAACATCTATACTTTTATTTTCTTCACATAAATGTTAAAACACATTGATTAGCCATATCCCTTTAACAGCATATACTTTTTGCAGTTTCCTAATTTGTGATCCGAAACTGTCCTTTTCTTTATACTCTGCTTCGCCTATTTTCATTAACTCTCCCTACGCTAAAGACATGTACATTGTCTTGTTAGATGATAATATCACTCGGCGCGGGTCCCTGGGATGCTTTATTCGGCGGAGGCAACGTACCCGCCTTTGTTTTGGCCTCCTTCTCCGCCCTAGCCGCTGGCGTCATCTCATACCTCAAGCTCCCGGATCTTTCGAGCTCCTTCAAGTCGCCTGGTCTTCACTTTGGCTAATAACCGAAACAATGCTCGTCAAGGCCATATATGAACAGTGTTCTAAAAACGCTATGCATCAGAACTCTACGCGGAAACTGCATACACAGCTGAAGATCACCACTCAGGTACTATACACAATATATAAAATAAAAAGAACATTGTCAAGAATTTTGGTTTTCACCAATCATGTACTAGGATCTTATAATTACCAATCATTTTGTACAATTCACTGTAGTTTTAGGTCCTCTGTTCACTTTCTGTTGTCATGTTCTTATGTTTTTGATATGATAGGGAATGCTTTTGTAATGCTCACAATATATAGGCTTTTTGGTGAAGTGTTTTTCTGGACAGACCCTCTTGACCTTTCATGGGTATGATAAGAATGTGATTCATGTATATAAATATTTCTTATATGCTAAAGTTTTGAGTTTGCAAATATTTTATGAATATATCTGCATTGGTCTGCTGATATGCTTCCTTGTCGTGTTATAAACTTGAATAATTGAGATTTTTATTTTCCTCTCATTAACACTGAAGTTATATGCTGGTCGTATTTTCTATGAAACGATATGCTGTAGAATTTTTTTGACTGAATTTAGCAGTATTGAAAAAATAGCCCAGTTGGCCGTCTAGGCGGGAATTTTTATAGCACCAACTTGATTTTACGTGTTGAATCGATTTAAGTCAGTCGGATCTAATCTAAGCGGGTTCAAGCAATTTTTTTAAAATAAAATTTAGGAAATAGAATTGAAAAATACTTAAAACTAAAAATTGATATACTTTTAAGTGCGTAGGATGTAACAAATATTTTAATATTTTGACTGTATATGTAAATATTAATTATTTTGGAGAGAGCTACTCGACAGTAACAGAGATCAAGTGCTATAACATTTATATCACTGGAATTTAGTTCGTAATAATATTTTTCATTTTTTTCTTTCAAAAACACTGAAATTGGAGATATTTTTTTATTTTTTTGTGGGCAAGAAGTAGACCTGTTTTTGTCATGAAACACATCTGTCTATGTACGCAAGGGCTGTGGGAGAAATTTTGTGGTTGGCAGGTCGATTTGTGTATGACATATCAGATCATATTATTCAATTATTCATTTAGATGATCTAAGCTCGGATTTTTTTATAAAAAAGTGTACTATCATAATATTATAAGAAATTACCCAATTTTTGTTTTGCACTAACATATGTTCAATATCTTAAACAATGTTATATTCGAACTGAGTTAATTTTAGTGAATACATTATTAGCTCAAAACATTTATTCTATGACCATTAATTTTTGCCCAATATCTTATTGTATGTTTAGGTGTTTAAAGACAAGGGTGATACACACTTCATGTTATGTTTTGCATGATTTGAAATGGCTTTTCAAGTGTAAAAGGAGGAGAAGATTGAAGAAAAAATAGATCACAAAAAGCCTAGAGTTGTGGGCAAATTGTGTCATGAAATAGGGAGCAAGTAAAGGCTATTAAAGAAAAAGAAAGTTTTTTTTTGAAAGATGTAAAGAATCTAACTTATCGAATTTACATATATTTTCTAGTTAAAAAGCTTAATGGAAGATTGGTTAGGATCATAAGTGGTTCACAAGTCACCATCCATTCCCAAATCTCCTTCCTTTTTTTTGCCCACAAAAAAATAAACATAATGCTCTGTACTTAATTAATTAATAAATAAATAAAATAAAATAGAAGAAAGGGAAGGGCACATGGGATGAGGAGTAAAATAGCAGAAGAACTATAAGTGCATGTGGAGCAGAAGATTCAACTAATTTCATTTCATTTTTTGAAATAGTAAATGATTTTAATAATTTTGATAAAAAATAATAAAAATGGGCTAATAGGCTAAGAAAGAACATGGATCCACCTAGGCCAATGTTGGCAATTTTTGCATTGCACCTTCCAACTAATAAAGTCATTTCATTTCATGTGACCAATTTTTTAAGAGTTGGCCCAATAAATATTACAATATCAATATTTTAAAATTTTATATTTTATTTTTCACAAGTGGGACCTACCCACCTTATAGTTCTTCAGTATCCAGTTGGTGGGACCCTCTATTCTTTTTTTTACAAATTATTCCACCATATCGTAGAAAATTAGAAATATTGGAGCACCCAATCATTTCTCCAATCAAAAGTGAGTATAGTAAATAACCTTCCTTTTCAAAAATGATTCCTCCCATGCATTTGCATGCAAATTGTTAATTATTTAGAAAGGGTTATTAGGTGAAAATTATTTTTTATAAGGCAAACAAAGAATTATTTAAGTCATCAGATTGATAATATAAATATGCGAAATTAATACATGCATGTCGTTAATGATAAAAAAAAAATTAATTAGATGCTAAACTTGAATTTAAATAAAATGGTCGACTGAAACTTGATACAAGTTAAGTACTCCATGTAAAGCGGCTCTCTCATATTTTAATCTAACATATATGATGGGTTTGGAGAGTACAAAACATAAGTGAAAAGATATATAGGGATTGATGGGTTTGTGAATCAAGGTCGAAATCAAGCTTTGAATGGTAAGCATTACATCAAGTGATAGCAAATTATTGCAAGACGTTACATAGTCTACAAAGACCAAGAAGTTGTGTGCATGTTTGTGGCTAATTTTTTGCTAATTTTGGGTCCACATTGTTGGATCAATAAAATTGGTCTTTTTCTTGGGTCCCTATTAATGCCTCCATTTTCTTTCGTAGTTTTGCTACTTTGTGAAAGCTTGTTAGTCAGCAAAACTTTGAGTCACTATACATATTGATTCTTATTGCAAAGAGAGGTTAAGTGTCCTAATTATTTTATACAAATACCTTCTCGATTTTTGGGAGAGAATTGTCATATCAGATCTTTGCATATATATATATAACATCAACCACTCTTAATTATGCGAGTTATGAGTCACGTGATAAGGGACATTTCATAATAAATATGAAGTTGTTGATTTGAATATTCACATATGCCGTTAGTGTTGATAAAAAAATATCAATCACTATTGTTCGTGTTAAGGAATCCTATATATGCAAGACTCTTTCCTTTTCTAATGGAAAGAGAAATTATTCATAACATGCATATTAAACATCAATATGATACAAAATGGAAACTTGGGAAATAAGTTATGATCAATCTTTGGTCTCTCATGCAGTTTTTAGAGATAAGATCAACTTGGTGTCTTAATTCGAGGTCGATTCGTCTTAATTATTATTTTCCCCCGCATATATGTATTTCTCAATGTTTTGTTGTTGATATCGACTTTTTTTTTCATGTGCTACCATTTTATAACTGAGAGTATGTTTCACCCCTTCAGATATCTCTTTTATATAATTTTATTGATAAGAAAAAAGGTTACTAGTTTAACATACTTTCTTATCCTATAATAACTATTGGATGTGCGATCCAAATTCACATATGAACTCTTAAACACTTTCGCTTTTACATTGAAACTCTATGGATTGATTGCTCACTAAAAACAATGTTGACCCAAACAAACATAAATTCCTTAACCCTAAGTTATTGAAGAGATTTTATAAGGTAAAGTGATGAATAATGCATGATGAGAAATAACCCATATATATAAATAGTAGTACACTGATCATGGCTCATTGTCCTCATATGATGATGTGGATATATAAGTTTGTGACACACACACACACACATATATATAAAGATTAACTATAACCAGAGAGAGGGGTGGTGATGACGTAAGCCATTTGGGTTGTAGCAGTACTATGTAGAAGAAGAGTTGATGGAGATGGAGATAAAGCATGCAAAAAGACAAAACAACACCAGCTATTTTGTAGGGTTTGTAGTCACTGTGCTCTATTTTGTTCTCATGCACACATTTTGATTTGATTTTATTTGTTTCAGTTTCTTGCTTTGCTTTGGGTTCACACAACACAGCACTTTGAAATTGAATTCACCAGCAAAGGTTTGAATATTGAATTTGGACTGGAAATGAGAGAAACCCCCAAAAAGCCAATCTAAATCAAAGGAAGGCAAGTTGGGCTGAAACTGAAATGAAAAAGGATAAACGATTGATGGGAAAGAGGTGTATTTGTAATAAAGCATGAGAGGTGTTGGTGGGTTTGGTAACAAAGCCTGCCCCCCTCACTCCCCCCATGGCCCCCCTTCCTTAGATTCCCTCCCCCTATTTGCCAACTCATATTTGCAAATAGTCCGATCGGGTTTTAACATTATATCAGAGTAGGATCATTTTCAATCGGGTTTTCACCGGTGTTTCTTGAGACTAAAAGTTCAATTTTTATGACACTTACGAGCTGACAACTTGTTTGTTGTAATTCTTGCAACAGTGTTTGTTGTAATCGAGTCCATGATGTTCTATTTGGTTGTGACCGTCACAAGTAATGATCTGTTTGTGCAAATCAACAACCCAACTGTTGTAATTCTTATAGATAATTATTTGTAATATAACCTCTACGAATCAGTGGTCCATGTATGTGTTGTAACTCTCTTTTTGATAAGCAATGCAAAATTTCATTAAAATAAAATAGCAACCAGATCCCGAGGAAAAAAGTATAATAAATTTAAAAGTGAAATAAGAAACATGTACATAAAATGTTCAGGATGAGGTTAAAGGAGTTCAAATCCCTTAAATGTGTTTTGCTTGAGCTTTGATTTGAAAATGATACGTTGAGGAAATGAGGACTGCTAATAAATCATATGTTATAACTCTCACGAGATAGCTACTCGTAAGTTACAACTCATATGCGAGCCAATAACTCATTTGTTGTAACTCACTAGCCAGGGACATACGCTAAGAGAGAAAGATCTTTTATAAATTACAATACAAATTTTTTTTGTATCGTTGGATATAGTATGTTACACCCGACGTACAAGGTGTGTCAAGTATGACATAATATCTGATACGCTTTGATAAATGTTTAGTTATATAACAATCAAATCTTACACATTGCAAATGATACATATATCATCGATATTTATTTTTTCACCAGTGTCATTTGTTAGAACTCTAACGCGTTAAATATCTATTTATTATTATAAAATATAAAATTCTTTCAATTCCACCCTTTGCCTAGCCATAATAATATTATTATAATTCACTTTTTACTCGTTTTTTTTCTAGGATAATTTGTCCTTCCAATGAGTATTCTGATCATTATTCATCAATATAGGTATGGTAATAATTGGGAGTAGCATCAGCAATAGGGTTCTCTATTTTCATCATTTCAAATCTAATGGCCATGAACTCTACAAAAGTCTCGTTCACATCAAATCAATGCGGTGATTTTCATAAAGATCTGTAAAAATAATTCAATGTTTTTGTTTCTTAATATAGTACCTTTCTTTTTATGCTGTAAATAGCTTTCCCAAAGTGATCACATATACATAAAAAGGTAATAAGAAGCTACAAGAAACGGACAAATAATCAATTATACAAATACCCACATGTACATTATGCAAAAATAATCTAATAAAAATATTATAATTAATGTAGACATACATATATTCCGACATACAAAATAAAACTTGTTAAAAATAATTTACTCATATGATTCTACGGATTATTTCATCAATTTAATTTTTAAAGGAGTTTTTATTATTGTTTATTGAGACCGATAACTTAGTTGGTCAAGACAAATATTATCTCTGATGAATTATTGTAATATTCAAATACTTGTAGATCACATCTTTTTTTAAATGACAATGAGACAAGTTATGTGATTATCTCTTTTAGTTCGTCTGATCCTTTTGATTTAGAGTTTTCTCCCTTTAAAGAATTTAAAGACGGCAACAAGAGGATTTTGAGACGGGTTCAGTGATCTTTGTTCTCAGCACTGGCAGATTAATAATAGCATATCCCATTGAATTCATAGATTTTTGTCGTCCCTACCTCTTCTTAAGCAGGCGGGTGAGAGTTAAGTTAATTTTTAACTTTAGTAAATTTAATTTCTAATTATTTTAATATTTACTGTTCTCTGTCCGACTATGCTTGTCGATAAAAAAATATATGCAACATGCCACATAAATAAAATAATCTTAACAATAGAAGAAGAAGCTGATAAGGTATATAAGACCCTTGCCCTTAGACAATATTGTGCCTCTCTCTCTCTCTCATAAATTTGAGAAACAAAGCAATTTCATTTAGTGTTGATCTATTACAGAGTCCCCTACCCCCTCTCATTTTCTTCTCTGAGCAATGTGTCAGTGAAATGAAAACCATATCTCTGTGGCCATTAAGAAGAAACCTCAGCAAGAGGGTCAAGAGCTCAAGCACAAGTAGTAGCAAATACTGGTTGTGATATGAGCTGCAATGGGATGGCCTTTTTTCCATCAAATTTCATGCTACAAACACCACACCATGAAGAAGACCACAACCACCACCACCACCAACCACCTCCTCCACCACCTCTCAACCCAATCCTCCCCCAAGACTTCCATGGTATAGTACTCTCTCTCTCTCAGGCATTTTCACAAACACCTTGCATGCACACATAAAAAATCTCAAACCACAACCTCCCTCCCCCAATTGTTTCTCCAATTGTCCCCACATGAGCTTCAATTTTTGTGGGTCTTGATTGGTTTTTGGTTTTGTGCAGGTGTAGCATCATTTCTAGGGAAGAGATCATCCATGTCATTCTCAGGGATAGAGGTGTGCCATGAGCAAGAGGCCAACAATGGGGAGGATGATCTGTCTGATGATGGGTCAATGGCTGGGGAGAAGAAGAGGAGGCTCAACATGGAGCAAGTGAAGACACTTGAGAAGAACTTTGAGCTTGGGAACAAGCTTGAGCCTGAGAGGAAAATGCAGCTTGCAAGAGCTCTTGGACTCCAACCAAGGCAAATTGCTATCTGGTTCCAAAACAGGAGGGCTAGGTGGAAGACCAAGCAGTTGGAGAGGGACTATGATCTCCTCAAGAGACAATTTGAAGCCATTAAGGCTGATAATGATGCCCTCCAAGCTCAAAACCACAAGCTCCATGCTGAGGTACTCATCAATGTTTTTTTTATCAGCAATAACTGCAGTTTTGGAAATACAGTTCGATCGGTAACTATATCATATATTAGTTTCTTTCACACATGGGGTATGTATATTGGTGATTTTGGTTTGTGGGTTTTGTGTGCTTATGGAAATGGGATTGTGAAGAGTGATAAAGTTTTTGGAAAGATCATCATCTAATTTGATTCTCTCTTTTGAGCCTTTTTTGACCTTTTGCTTCTTTTTTCCTTCTTTCTCAAGAACCCTTTTTGTGTTTGGTACATGAATGATCTACTTGATCAAGCAATGATGGTTTCCTTGTAAATATTTCTTTCTTTCTCCCTCTTCAATCATCATTGTCTTTTTTTACCTTTCTGAAGGGATATTTGATTGATCATAGTATATAGTCCCAAGGCAAAAAATAATAGTCATCATGATCATGCCCCCCAAATATTAAATCATATAAATATATTTTCGAGATCTTTATTTTCATTTTTATTAAGTTGGTTTCGTTATAATTTTGTGTCGAAGTTTCATTTTTCATTTTCTATCAGATATTCGAACCCGACTGATTTCTGCGTATCTGCCTCATCTCATGATCAATTTCTTTACTATAATGACATGTTATGATGATCTTGTATATATTTGTAGATAATGGCACTGAGGAGCAAAGAGCCAACAGAGTCCATAAACCTGAACAAAGACACAGAAGGGTCATGCAGCAACAGAAGTGAGAACAGCTCTGATATAAAATTGGACATCTCAAGAACACCAGCCATTGATAGCCCATTGACCACCACATCTCATCACCACCACCACCAAATCACAAGCAGAACATTGTTCCCATCACCATCACCATCCATCACAAGGCCCACAGCTGTGTCACAGCTCTTCCCAAACCCAAACCCATCACCAAGGCCAGACCAGCACCACCACAACCACAACCACAACCACAACCACAGTGATCATCAGATGGTGAAGGAGGAGAGCTTCACTAACATGTTCTGCACCATAGATGATCAGCCTAGCATTTGGCCTTGGTTGGAGCAGCAGCATTTCAATTAAAATGGGGAAATTTAAAAATCAGAAACTATAATTACCCATTTCCCTGTTTGGGGTAATTAATAGGATGGATGATGATCCGTGTTCTTTTTTTTGTTCTTTTTTTCTCTTTTTTTGCCATCTTTTTGTTGAATCCATGTTTTTGGTATTTGTATAAAAGAAAAGTACTTAGAACATATGATGATCAAGTTGATGATGAGTTTTTAAGTAATTAATGATAAGGGTATTTCTTGTTTTAATTAAGTTCATATTATATGTAAGAGAGCATCTCCAATTCAAAATGTATACATTTTGAATTAAATTAGTGTTTCTTTTTAACTCAAATGCTAAAAATCACTCCAAAGCTCTATATTTAACATTTTAATAAAAAGATAATTAATCTAAAATTTTAAATTACTGTAACTCTAAAATTAATAACTTCAAAGTTTGCTTTCGCAACCGGCCAGCAAACGGGTAACTCACTTTCTTGTTCAGGCTGCCCTATTTAGGTCTGGATGTTTTATAAAGAAATTCGACTGTCTCAAAAAAAAATTAAGCCATCTAAATTAAGACTTGAGGTTTACAATAACTCAAATGCTAAATAACTTAAGTGTTTTAATTGTATTGGAGACTTTGTTCTAAAAATTTCTTACTTGTTCAGCTAGTTTCTTAAATTCTCTATTAATTATTATATTCTAAATATTTATTCATAATCTCTGATTAATTTTCAAAAAATTATTTTAGAACTATCTCTCTGGTTAATGTATTTTAGAACTCTGGCCTGATATACTTGGAATTGAGAGAGAGATATATATAAGATCTATGGAGTAATCATGTATTTGGCAATAAATTTGAGATGAGTAGGATCGTTGGTTTCTGGGGTATGGTGATTCTCTTGGTGAGATCATGAGACAGTCTCATGAATGGTGAACAAAATCTACTGAAAGTTGATGGTGAAATAAATATTAAAAAAAATAAAAACTAAATTCTTCAATTATTTTTTTTCCAATAAAAACACACATTTCAAGAGGGCACAACACAAGAGCACAAGAAAACAAGAGGAGTTGGAAATGGTCATTCTCGTGAATGTGACTTTTAAAATCTCCTTCTTCAGTTTTCAGATGATGACCTGACACACCCACAGCAATGGCATCTTTGTAATTTTATTATTATTATTGTACACATTTCATGCATATAATAATAATAATATATCATCTCTCTCTCTCCTCTGCAACACTTTTTTTTAATTTCTAGAGAGAGAGAAAAGTCATTTTATGGTGGGACCCACATTCTGGCTCTGCCACCCACCACTAGCTCTACTGAGCTTGAGCTGATTGAGAAGCAATGGCATCAGAAATTGAACACAGAGTACTATTTATTTCACCAATTACCACTTTTTCTGGTCCTTGAAAGTTGAATTTAATGACTAGCACTTTGGTCACTGTCCAAAACTCTAAAACTATCACAAGCTTTAAAAACCAATGACAGATACTATGGTTTTTTTAGTTTAGAATTTTGGGTTGGATTCTCTCTTTTTTTATCAATGTTCTATTTAGATTTAATATACTATTATAAGTAGGTGTTCAATAGGGTTTGATGGACAATTTTTTTTGAGTTGGATTGAGTTTTATGGCAATACAACAATTTTATATTTGATATAGCTCGTCAAGTTTTTGAACTTTAACATAATATTATAATGAGCAACAATCAGATATAAATACTGTGAAAACATCCGAACATGTTGAATGTGTAGTGCAAAACAGTAGAACCTGATTGACGTAGAATGTGTAATGCGAAATGATAACATGTGATTGATCTTGTAAAATCTTGCTGCCACGTGTTGCCAGATGGAACAATGCGTGTTTAGATCTTCAACGATCCAACAGCTGTAGAACGTTCAGGCGTTCTGCAGCCGTTTGTAGCGGAGTACATCCCATATTATAATTATGTTTTCTTTTATCTTCTATCGAGTAAGAAAATAAAAAAAACTTAGGATTGGGTTGTTGAGTATATTTCTTTTATAAATTTTTATTCGTTGATAAAAAAAGTTTTAGTTTCTAAATATAATTGAGATTTTTAAAATATTCTTGTCCGTCATTATAGATTAAAATTTCACTTCTATCACATCAGCTCCACATGCATCTACTCCATTTAAGATGGTATCATAATTTGACAACTTTATGATTTATCATTGAACTTTTATAATATTATATATATTTAGCTGGTTCAAGTTTTCAAATTTTCAATTAAAGTTGAATTGAATTCTTGAAATAATATCACAGTTTGTTCTTATTATAAATATTATGATAAATAAATTATCATATTCGAATTTTAGAGTCACCATCGATCTCTTCTACTTCCTTTTTTTTCACCACCCATCAATCTCTGTGCTCCTGACACAAACTCCATGGACTCTTTATCATTTTGGCTTCATTTTCTCTCTGTTTATTACACAAAACAACAACAATAACAAAAAAATGTTATCTTCTTTGCTTCATTTTCATAGTCCCAACAATAACATCGACCGGTCACATACACATTTGATAAGGCAAGTTGTTAAGATTCGGACATAAATTACAGTTGTGTTATTGTCTATCTACAGCAACTGTCATAACAGATTTGAGATTAATTACTAGATTTAGATTCTATCCTTAACTCGCTGTCCGAAAATTAAAAAACTAATGATAATTAATTATGTGACAAAATCTTATGATATCTTGATGAAAATTGACGGCGAAGGAAAGAAGATTCTGTGTGGGTGATAAATTAATATTAATTATGGGATCATGTGAAGAATTAATAAAATAATTATGGGTGGATTAATGTGGCAGGTTTTGTGCTTACACATGTTGTCTAGTGGCAGCTTCACTGGCCACGTGCTTAACTCTAATTGTATAATTAAATGGTGATCTAAGATAATCTCGAAATTAATAAATAATAATATGGATATTTTAGACAGGTATTTAATTACATTTCGGTTGTGTGTTGAATCTTGGATTGGGACATTTGAATTTGGGCTACTCTCTTACTTGAATGGGCTTTTATTGGGTCTTTTCAGTTGACCACTAGATAATTTTGGGCTTCAGATTGGAGGCCCGGCCTGTAAAAACATTGTTACCGGGTTGTGTTCAGCTACAAACTCATGCTTTAAACATAAACCTACAAACTATTTTTTGACCACACGACATAGGGCATTTATGGTGGAGATTTTATTTGGTCTTTTGACTCGGAACCCCTCGTTACACCTCTCCTCCAAAAGAGTTCACTCATAAACTATACCATGTAATTCGAGACCATCGTTACAGTCGGGAACGCATAAAACTTATGCCGCCTCGTTACCAAGCATCTCGTTATAATGCAGAAAAAATAAAACATGTTTTAAAAAAAAGATGAAAATCGTGTAATCAAGATGATACTGAAAAAAAAACGAAACATGTTCTAAAAATAAACTGAAATAAGCATCTTGAAATTATGAAATCAATTGTTTTAGTTAAAATCATCCAATCCATTAATCAATTTGCTATTTGTAGATTTGTTTTTGATCGAAAAGTTGTGTATCAAGATTTGTGCTCGACTATGGTATGATGAAGCAAGATAGCAGCAAACTTGTGATTCTTAAGAGTTCTTAAGATTATTGTATCAATAATGGTTTCAAGACACAACCTTATGTAGAAGGAGGCTCATATCGTCACTTAACTCCCACCAAGAGAGAGGCCCAACAGATGATGGGATAGAGGTTCAACATTTGATTGAATTTTTTTTATAATAAAATAGAGGTTTAATATCAGTCGTAAATCATTATCATCCAATGCATGACAATGGTTTATGAGTTTGTGTTTGAAGTATGGTTTATAGAGAAATGCATGCCCAATTTTCATTGCATGATCTTCAATATCTCTGATGCACAATCAAGTGGACCTAATGACAATACTATGTAGTGACACTTTGTGGATTTTGTGAGTAGTGACCTTCGTGGAAGTTTCTCATTCAAGAATTTTTAATTATTATTTTTTATTTGCAATTTAAATTTTTTGCCTACAAATAAGTATATTTGTTTATAATTTTTTCTATAAATTGAACAATGTATTAATATCACATTAATTGTGTCTAATTGAGCGGAATCAGGAAATCGAACTGGAGAAAAGGATCTTGAATCTCACAATTAATCATTTAATCGGGTCTAATTGAGAATAACTTGAAACCAGACCGGAGAACCAAACCCAGATATTTTGAGTCCGGGTTTTGGTCTCTAAAATGGAGAATGAAACTTGATGATGAAATAATTAAATCGGTTCAATAAAACAATGAAATTTGACGATGAAACAATTAAACCGGTTCAATAGAACAATGAAACAATCGTAAATGAAACAATGAAATTTGACGACAAAACAATTAAACCGGTTCAATAGAACAATGAAACAATGAAGCGATGAAACTTTCAAGTGAAACGATGAAACTTCTAAGTGAGCCGATGAAACGTTGAAGTGAACCTGTGAGACGTTCAAGTGAATTGATAAAACGTTCAAGTAAACCAATGAAACGTTCAAGTGAACCGGTGAAACGTTCAAGTGAACCGATGAAACCATGAAACGAAGTATTATTAGAGATTGAAATAATTATTAAATAATTTATAAATAAGAAAATTAGATTATCATACAAAAATACTTAATTACCCATCTGTTAGTGTCAAATGACCAAAATAAATTGACAATTAATTCATAATTACATTAGTGTGTCATTGATGAGTCAGCGTAAATATCATTCATTGATTATAAGATCCAACGATTGGGAGGCGTTCTAACATTTGTATGCTAATACCCTGTTTGTACTGGATTGTAACCCTGGATTAATTAATTAGTATATATAAATAATGAAACGATGAAAGAGTAGGAAAAAGTATTTCGGTTTTCTTTAAAATTTTTCTTTTTATTTATTGTAGGAACTACAATGAAGAAACTTTTGTGAACTTTACGGTCTTTATTTATGGTGATTTATATAAGACTTTCTTTCTCGTAATTATATGTTCAAAAAATGAATTATTACCAAAAAAATTAAAGGTTGTGTATAAGGAAAGTAAATTGTTTTGTATTTGGGTCTGAAAATCGAGAATATTGAGCCATATTTTATGGTATTAAATTCTAGGCTCGAAAATACCATGTGCCTGGTTCTATTGTAAATTTATAAACCAAAAATATTAATAAAAAAAATAATACGCGGTTCATCGAATATAGCTACACCTAGTTTAGAGAAATTCTTTTAAGAGAGAAACGATATACGAGTAATAAAAACTCGGTTTGTGAGCAGCCTTGACGTAGTGGTCTAGGACACTCCTTTCTTGACCTCGGCCCGGGTTCGAATCCTGTTGCGTCACATGGGAAGGGTTGGGGTAGAAATTAGGAGGTAGATTAGTAGTTACTATATAAGTTGGGTTGGGTTTGTTTGATTAATTTTAGTAGGTCCATATATATTCAATGGGAGACATGTACAGAATCAAAGACAAGTAAATGAGACACTGTCACTGACACATTGGCTAGAGTTGAGTCCCAATGCTTTGCCTCTAAAGACACTGAAACTGGGTCTCTTCTGATTATTTTGAAATCAATCACTTTTGACCATTTGGGTCTTCATCACTAGGTCTCTTCTTTAAGAGCCATGGGAAGGGTGGGTTCAAGGAGATGGCTCGATCTGGTAGATATGGGTCTGATTGTTAGGTGAGCCTTTCTTTACAGAAAGATGATCAAAGAGAGACCCAATTTAGAATATGCAATGTTTTGGTGACTTTATTGGTGTAATTATTCATACCTAAATTAAATTATTGAAACTTATGACATCGGTTCTATTTAATGAATATGAGGTCATATGTGTGGTATTGTTGATTAAATAATACGGATAATAAAATATTTAAAATTTTGAGATAAATACATGTTATATCTTCTCAACACGTATAAATAA
>JAYMTP010002484.1:0-19586 GCA_036897365.1 Geranium brycei
AAAAAATGAAAAAATGAAAAACAAAATATTTTGTTAACTTTCTTTTATTTAAAATATTTTTATGGAATACATAATAAAATTCTGATTTGAAAATTATTTTTTTAAAATAATATTAAAAATGAAAAAATTTGTTAAAATTGTTTTTTCATTTTTAATATTTTTTGAAAAAAATATCGAAATTAGTGTGTTTATTATTTATGTGATAAAAAGAATTTTTGAAAAAAAAATTCAAAAGATATTTATTTTTTATTTTAAATTTTTTTAATATATGTGTATTATGAATATTTTACATTAGATTTAACTCTGTTAGAAAACAGTGAAACATAAAAATAGTTCCCCGTGGTGATGTGCAACAAAAAATAGTTGAGGGTAGTAATACGCAAAACTCGCATAATTGAGGGTAGTGATAAGAAATTTCTCCTAAAATAAGCACAATTAAATGACTTCAATTTAAACCTTTTAATATAGTTAAAGTGCAAAGCGTGCCATTATAATAAGAGTAAAGTGTAATTAACATAGACCGGGCAACAAATTATCTCTCAAAGTCTGAAGCCTCCCAAAATCAATCAAAAACCGGCCTAATTGCGGTTCTCTGCTTGGTTGGGCCGGGTTTATTTTAGACCGAATTTTCGGGTTTCCTCAATTTTGTATCCTTTGATGATATTTTTTCTTTCCCGCCCGCTTGGGCATGCATAGTAGTTCTTTTTTTTATTTTTATGAAATTTAAATTCTTGCTGATAAAAAAAAACTCCGATTTGATTGTTTTTGATTCATCATACCCAACAATAAAACATTGGCTACGTCGCCGGAGGAGCTGGCTCTCTCCGGCGACATCCTTATTTATTAACTGCCATTTTGGGAAGGGGACAGTCAGATTATGGTCAGAAACAGAGATAGGGAAGAGGTGGCATGTTTCGTCGCTATCTTCTCTCCGGTAAAGGTTTTGAACGTACTAGCGACTGCTCCGTCACAGCCTCCTCTCAGTGGGAGGAGCTGAATAGGGCAGCAACGGGTTGGCGTTGAGTGCTCGACCACAGCGCAATGAAGGAGGAGCTCGATTTCACCAGATTTGGGTTTTCCAAATCTGGTTTAGCTCCTCGAGTTCTGCTCTATCGGCGAGCTCGACGAAGGTGTAGAAGGTTGAAGATGCAGTAGCGAGACCATGTTTCGTTGGTTCAGAGAATGGGTGCTCCGGCGCCGTCGCAGGAGTTGTTTTCCAGAAAATCAGACGAAGACAAAGAACAGAGGAAGACGGTGAGGACCTGGGCGAAGTTCTCAGGCGATTCCCTCATCGCGTAGACTGTGCTCTGACGTTTCCCCTCCGGTGCTTTTCCCGGACTTTGTGGACCGGCGTCAGAGCCACTTTCTTGCCTCGCTGGAGCTTTCTGTTATGTGTTTTGGATAACCGGATGGAACTGATTTTCTTGTAGGGAGGTGCCATTGCCTGACACAGGTGGAACCTGGTCGGAAAAAATGGCGGCGCGGCGGTAGAGGAGGCGGACATGCTGCTACTGGTTCGAGGAGGTAGAGGCGAGAGCTCCTGGGTTCCAGGCGACGTTCGGTGCAGGAGCTCCCTTTGTGCTTCGGATCGACATCTCTTTGTGCTTACAATTACCTTAATTTGTTTTATATTTAAGGTAACTTTCATTAATATACTGAATATTCTCATTGTATAATTTTTAAATGCTACAATTACTCGTTCAATTGCTGTTATCAACTTTGATTAATTTATTTGCATCTACTGAATCAAATTGGTCATTACCTTGTATGAAATTCTCATTTAAGTATTGGTTGAGTCATATGTATGGCACATTACCATCAGTTTACTATCTTCACATGGTGTGTAAAATGAAAGTTATTTTGTCTAAAAATTTATTTGAGAAATATGTTGAGTTGAAAAAACTATTATTATAACTTAATTTGAAATTTAAATTACGGCGGATTTGGGTAATGATAAATTTTCATAACCAATCAAGGTGGGGGACAAAGTCAAAGAATTTTCTATAATTTGTGAAACATGTTATATTTCAAGAAGAAGACAAAAATATGTTGGAATTAATTAGTTATAAAGCCTTTTAGTTTGGTTACAAAATGTTCTGATCATGGCTCCCCTCTTTATAGGTCATTATCTCTTATTCTTAACCTCCATTCTCTTCTTATTTGGTGTATACATAGTATGAGAAACTCAATCAAGTATGGTGGATTATCTTATCAAGAATTCATTTCCTCTCAAGATTTCCTGGGCATTGAGTTTTGTAATTCCAAAGTCTAGAGCTGCTAGGGCACGCATCTCTTGATTGTTGTGTTAACCTTGGGAAGCTACCGACAACAACGATTGTCACCAAGGTCGTGCCGAAAATAGTTTTTAAGGCATTGGCTTCTCTATACCACGGAACAACGAATCTATGTTGATATGATAAGTTTTTCCTCATCTCATTGTTATACTGAATTTTTTTAATAATTTAAAAGCTATTTACAAGTATAACAATGGTTGATGTATTTGTGAGACAAAAAGTGCCAAGGAACATTAAATGGTAGAGGAGAAGAAAAGCAAATTCAGCCTTTTGGTTTTTGGGTGGTGTGCCACATCAACTCAAAGGAAAAAATAGAAGCTAAATATGAGCACAAAAGAAAGCACGCGAGCCACCGTTGAAGGAGGAGCTCTTCGCCGGAAACCAGCACTCCATCAGTCTCCGTGCCAGGCTCTTCCTGACGCCCTCCGGAGCCTCCGGCCTGAGCCGAACCGCCTCCGTCTCAGTCAACATGTTGACCACCGCCAACTTGACCCACTCGTCGGCAGCAAGAACCGATACGACCCGGGCCACACACCCACGACACATTATCCCGGTCAGAAGAGTCGATGGCTCGTGGCTCCGTCGAGATCCAGAAATCGAAGTCGAACCTGACTCCGGCTCTGGCGACGGTTGAGTCTTGGTCTCGAGTGCATTTTGATACTCAGGAGGGGGTTTAGGCAGTGGCGGATCCCGAAAATTTGGCAAGGGAGGCAAAATTTTAATTAATAATTTAATTAATTTATTAATAAAATAATTACTAAATGCATATAAGAAAAATCAATTCGAGTTTGATTCGTTAATCAAATTACCCACCCTTAGACTTAATCTCTGCATTTATTTGCTTGAAAAATTCACAAATTTTCAATAAATAACAAATAATTTAATTAATAAAATGTAGTAGACAAAACAAAAATTTTAATTTAACACCTTCAAAAAAACAATTTAACTAAACCCACAAAATAGGTTTAGGCCCAAAGATCAATAAAAAACGCACAATTATTAAAAACATTGTCAATCCCAAAGTTTGAACCTAAGACTTCATAGATAAAATACTACACATTTACTACTAAGCCAAATAACTTTTATTGTTTAATTGCACAGTTTATGTATACATATCAGAATTTAAGGGGGGCATATCCAACTTTCGAAAAAAAATTTATACGATATTTTCCTAAATTTCCGGGCCATGGGGGGATGCCCCCCTGGATCCGCCACTGGAATTAGGTCTAGAGCGAGGCGGCAGCTTGGAACGGCATCGTATCGGGAGATTTGTGAGCTTTTTGGTAGAGATAAAGCAGAGACTCGGCTCGAGCGAGAGAGATAATCGGTCGTCATTCATTTGACACTCGACTGATATTATGGCGAGATTATCGAGCTCGTGCAGACATGTGACGTGGTCATATATAGAAAGCAAAAATGGACCCAATGTTTACGGGAAGTGAATCATCAAGATGTCAATTCAGTGGTGAATTTCTTGTGGACTCCGCGAAAAGAGGTAAGGGTCAGTTATATGAAATATATAATGTCTTGGGCTTTGATTAATTAAATAGATGGGTCAAGCCTTTCATACTAATATGAGATATGCCTCCTTGTTAATGGTTCGGTGAAGAAAAATAATTGGGCCTGGCTCACTTCATGATTCGTGTGGGTTGAATTTTGGATCAAATTTTAAGCTCAGTTAAGAATCTATGCATAAGATTCATGCCGAACTATTTTACATAAGCATAGTAGGCCATTATTTAATTATCACTTTGCTTTTTGTGTACTGATCACCTTGACTTTTGGGCATTTATTCCTGCAAATTACAGTCTTGGCTTTTAGCATTCAATGCTGAGTTTATGCTTTACCTCTTAGCTAATATCAGATTAATATGTTGCTGAACATTTAATATCTGATTTAATGTTTTCTTTTGAGTTTATATATGTACGAGGACTCATTGAACGAGAATATGTTGCTGAGCATTTAATGTCTTATTGTGAAGATGATGATTTGATCATCACCACTCAAGCCATCACGAGATGAAAAGGTGAGCAGTCTTTGAACATAACAAAGCAAAATTGTGGTCACGGGCCCAAAAGAGATCATTGCTATGTGCAGGAAGATGGAAATCTCATGTTGTGATAAATGTTTGAAATTTATACTCCTTAAAATTAACGAGTTATTGTTTGGGAAAATTTTTAGTGATTTCAGAGAGTATGGGAAAGTTTGGGAAACGTCAAGATTGGCTACAAAGCCTTTTAGTTTGGTTACAAAATGTTGTGACCATGACTTCCCTATTTATAGGCCATTATCTCCTATTCATAACCTCCATTCTCTTCTTATTTGGTGTATAATCAAGTATGGTGGATTCTCTTATCTTCTCTCCCTTAAAGATTCATTTCCTTTCAAGAATTCTTGGGTATTGAGTTTTGTAGTTCCAAAATCTAGAGCTGCGAGTGCACGCATCTCTTGATTGTTGTGTTAACCTTAGGAAGCTACCAACAACAACGATTGTCACCGAGGTCCTGCCAAAAATAATTTTTAAGGAAGTGGCTTCTCTATACCACGACACAACGAATTTATGTTCATATAATAAGTTTCTCTTCATCTCACTGCTATACTGAATTTTTCCAACAAGCATGGCCGAAAAATGCATAACTTACTTTATACTCACCTTATTGTCAATCCTAGACAATGGCGACCATAACGAGAGCATGGAGGAACATAGAGAAAGAGAGGGGTTTAGATGAGGGTGACAAGGAAAAATTGTAATTTCATAGATTTAATGAAAATGAACTTTAAAATAACAAAAATAATTATTATACATGTAAAATTTATCTTATGTTGTAAAAGAAATTGATACATAAGCTCATAGAATAAACTTCACAGAATGCATATAGAATATATAAAGAAGAACTCATATATTTGAGTGGAACAGAATGAAGTAAAAGGTGGGACTTGGGAGCTGTGGCCATTTCATCTCTCTTTCTACTATCCATTTGTGAATGGCTAGGCTCTATTTATAGAGCAATCAAGAACCGCCACTTCTCTACCTCAGTGAGCAAGTTGAGTCTTCTTAGCCAACAAGTAATAGAGATGGGGTCCACAATAATAATTTACAAACACTTCCCTTCGACACTACCTATTTGCAAATAATTATTTTTAACTTTTCAAGAAAAAATCCGATAGGATCAAAACCAAGTAAAGAAATAATTAAGGTGGTGTTGGACGTGCATAAAGCTGGCTCGTTAAAAATCTTTTCAGGAAAACCCAGTGGGACAAAACTTGAATAAGGGAAAAAGAGTGCAGCGCATGTATGTCCAAAGTGTGTTCAACTTTATAATTCATGTTCCCTTGATTGATACTCCCCCTGATCGATGCTCCACCTGATTGTTGCTCCTTCTGATCGATGCTCCCCCTGATAGCTGGCAAGTTTACTTTATTTTGCTTGCATAGTCGAGCTGATGCCTTACATACGTTTCTTATTATATGTCGATTATTAGTGAATAAATCTGCATGATTTTCATTAAGAAAATACTTTCTTGATATCAATCTCATAACTCTTCTGGAGTCTGAGTATAAATTCCTTTCAGCGAGCCGTTCTCGAATCTGTCTTTTTTAACATATTCTCATACAAGTTGCATCGCAGTACTGTTTCATCACATGTAATCTCGTACTCTGTCTACGAGTGAGGTTTATGGGGTTCTGAAATATATTTTGCATCTGCAACTTGATCTTATTTCAATGTCTACTAGTCGGCTCTGAACTCAATATGGCTAGCACATTTACTACGGTTGTCATCACTGATCTTTGAACGAGGGAATGAACATTATCAATGTATAAACGTTTCAGAAGTTTGTGAGTTATATTTTCATCAGAAATATACTCAGTTTGCAGGCCGAGACAATATATTGTTTTTCGCGAGACTTTCATATTAAATTTCTCATTTCCAATATTTTGTAGTATTCATGATATCTTTAGGATTCGCAGCTGAGTCCATATCGACATACAATATATAAAAAAAATTGTTTTTTATTCTTTCTCATTGCTTCATGCAATATAACTCATTTTGGGAGTTTCATATAAATGTTGGTATACGTGTACCATATAAATAAGTACCAAATACGTTCATCAGATACATATCTAGTTATTCGGAAACTTTTAAACTAATAAGTATATGAAATAATCACAATAATTACAGATAAAAGTGTTTTCATCAAATCGACTTCAGGTCATTCAGAAATATTTTAGGCTGCAAGCCTTACATTATATTGATCAATTTTTCAACTGATTGTTCTACGAGAACCAAATGCTCTACAGGAACTGATTGTTCTACCGGAACCGTTTATTCTACTAGAACCAATTGTTCTACGGGAACCATTGACATTTTAGGAATTTACGGTTATTTATAATCCAACTATTCTTGATGAATCAGTGATTTTTCATTGAATTGATAATTCTTCAAGAACTAGTAGTTCTTCCGAAACTATTTTTTATTCGCCTTATCTGCCTCCTACACTTCTGGCGCATACTAAAGGAATTAAATTATTTCTTTGCATTATCATCATTTAATTTAATTTTCACATGTGTGTTCCATAAAATGCTTCAAGCAATTCAAATCCTTCAGAGAATCTTATATAAATATCATTGTCTGACGTATCATATAAATAAGCACTGACAACGTCCATCAGATATATATATCGTCTTTCAAAAACTAGTAAATTGATCGAGTATCTGAAAAGAGATAGTGGAACAAGTACTTATATAGCACAACTAATACATAAATAAGATATATCAAGTTATAAATGAGAATATTGATGATATGAAAAATATTATCAAGGCGAATAGACCGTGATCAGAGAAATGTGCACTTAACTTGGTAATGTATGCCAACAGTTTAGCAAAATGCAATGAGTTGGAAATAAACAAATATATGACAATTTTCGGGATGCGTCAATCATTACCACAAACAAATAGAGTCACATATATTTCTCTGAGTTCTTTGAAAGGATTATAAGAATTTAATACTAACCTTGGCTTGAGAGGGTTGGACCACAGATTTACCTTGTGAACAAGCGGTACAAATAATTTTATTGGACAATAATATCTTCTGGATTCTCAATAAATGTCCGCATGAATTTTGAATAATTCTACGCATCATCGTTGATCCAAGACGATTATAAAAATCAAAAACATTTGAGATAAAGAACTTCTAGTTCAATATCGCGTAGGTCTCAACTATTTATTGCACGCTTTTCACCATATCATTTGAGGTCTTAATATGATATCCATTTTGACGGATATACTAAGGTTAGACATGAGAAATATCACTTCTGGGATCCACACTGAAAACCGATATTTTTATCTATCCTGCAGGAAATTTTAGAACTTCGGGTTCTAAATAAATTTTCATCGAGTTCGGTATTCCACATTTGAAAATTGTTCTGATGATGTTTAGAGCTTCTGATTCTAATAATTTTCGAAAATTGATATCATGTGATATGATACATCGATTTATATTTTCAATTAGAATTTCGGGTTCTGCATATTTCAAATCTATATGAACTTCAGGCCATGTAGGTTTTAATAAATGCGCATTGAGTCAAAACTTCAAGTTCTGTCTATTTCAAATCTATATGAACTTCTGGTAATATATATTTTAATAACTAAATCAAAACTTGGTGGTCTGTATCTATATGAGTTCTGGTCATATATTCTTGAATAACTATACAGTGAATTAGAACTTCGGATTTCATATATTACATGTCATATATAATTCAATAAAATATATAATGCATATAAATAACATGTAATATAAATTACATGTATAAACAAATACAAGACCACACTTTAATAAAAAAATATAATTAAATATAAACTTTAGGCTTCGGGCCTTGGTCTTTGGGAACTCCTGGTCCCGAGATGCATGAATCTCGTCTTTTGGCTTCTGTCCTAAGGACACATTAACTTAAATATGTACAACACAATTAACTGTATAGAGATCTCGTTTGCTGAATTGTATATGAACTTCATGTTCAGTAATATATACCATAATACAAAAATTCGATTAAAATAATTGTGCTTTTGGCATTTGCTTCTTCACCACTTTGCTATAATTTAGCAAAATCATAAAATATAGAAATAGAAGCAAAATAAAGCATTTCCTCTTCTTTGCTATCTCGTAGCAAGATCATTGGATCATTATAATAGAAGCAAATCAAATATTTGGTACGAAATAAATATACGTAAATTTAAAATAATAGATAGCAAATCAAACCTTATTCAAAATGAGGAGAAGTAAAAGTAATTCGGCAGAGCCTGGTGCTAATAACGCGTTGTAAAAGAAATCGATACATAAGCTGATAGGATAAACTTCACAAAACGCATATAGAATACAGAGATAATCACATGTCATTATACATGCCCAAACCTCATTCTAGAATCACTATACTTAAGTTTCGATTTTTTTTCTCGGTACCCCAAGAATTTTTTAGTTACACTTAAGGTAAATTCCGTTAGATTTAACTGATGTGATTTGTAAAAAGTCTAAAATTCTCTCATTAGGCGTGTTCCAATTTCCAAATAGTATCATTTTTTGATGATTATAAAATGACCATTTTGTCCTCTTTAGACAACAACTCTAACTCATAGTTCAATGGCAAATTAGTCTTTTCAAATAATTAAATTCAAAAATTCGATTCACTTCCATCTCTCTCATAAACCTAAAAAGTTTTCTCTCATTTCACCTCTCTTCTCGCTCCTCCCTTGTGAGAAATCATCTTTATGTTTCCGATTAAACTCAACTAATTCCATGGATTATTCCAAAAGTTGATTCTACTTAATATTTGAACCAACTTAAACACTGAAAACCTGATTTTTAATTTTGGGTTTTCTTAATTTACCAGTTCCATTTAAACTTGAAGACACTCATGGACTATCCCAAAATTGATTCAAGTTAATATTGCAAAAAGACCCATATTTCAACGAGAATTTGTAAGGCTTTTTGTGATTTCATGGACTTATACACTCAAATTTTGGGTCAAACTTATTCAGATCTGGATTCAATTTTTTTTTGAATTTGTCGTTGAGGATCCCGAAAGAATGAAATCTACCTTGAAGAGAACCTAGAGATATAAACATGGTTTTATTCAAATCAGGAAAAATTGGAACATCGATGTGGCTAAAGGCAACGTTCATCGCATAAAAATAAAATAATTGTTCATCGCATAAACTTGTTGTTTTTCCCTTGGCGAGATCCCTAATTTCCATCAGAGGAGGGACATGCTTGGTCGGATAAATCTTGGCTGTGAGCTGCGACAAACTATCGTCGTCGGCGTTCTCCGGTGTCGGCCTGTGGGCACCAGATCTGAATCGAGAGAGTCCTCGGCGTTCGAGGTAAGCGAATATGGAGGATCCGAGAGGCATGCGGCGGCGCGAAGAGGCTGTGGTGGCAGATCGGACCAGACATCAGGTGGAAGTCGTCGCAGCAGACGCCGACGCCTCTCACGCGAACCAGAAGCTCCGGTGTGCTGGTCGATCACTCCAACGAGTTCTCTCTACAGCTTCTATAGAAAGACAGCGAAGGAGAGAGAGGAAGGAAGATCTCTCCGGCGAATTTGGCGTCGAGAGGCTTCTGGCACCAAATAGATGAGAACTCAGCTCAGATCTGTGATGGAAGAGAGAGGGGAGGGGTTCAAAGATTGAAGAGAAAGGGATTTAAAGGAGGGGCATATTGGTCATTTCATAACCAAATTTCAATTTTTATATATTTAAATTTGTTATTTGATATAACTAACATACCCTCACACTGTATGATTATATTATTATTAAAGTAAAGGTAGAATAATAGTTATACCATTTTTAACTTATAAAGCAAGGGGCATTTTGGTTATTAAGAAAAGTATTGACGTTAGATTTAACATAATTTACTTAAATTCGGGATATTAAGAAATTTTTTTTGAAATTTATATACTGTGATTCTAAAATAAAGTTTGAGTGGATATGGTAATTTGTGATTATCTCTCTAATATATAAAGAAAACTCATATTTGAGAGGAACAGAATAAAGTAAAAGTTGGGACTCGGGAGGTGTGGTCATTTCAACTCTCTTTCTACTATCCATTTGTGAATGGCTAGGATTTATTTATAGAGCAATCAAGAATCGCCTCTTTTCTACCTCTGTGAGCAAGTTGAGTCTTCTTAGCCAACAAGTAATAGAGGCGGGGACCACAATAATAATTTACATCTTATAATTATAGGGAAATTAAAGGGAAATTGTGCAGAAAAGCTCCCTATACTGTATTTTTATAAAAACTCTCATTCACACATGTTCATTTTCGTAAAAACTTTCTTTTAATCATGTTTATTTTTGCACCATCTGTGCAAATCCGTGAAAATTAATGTGTTAACTCAAACATGCTTAGGGGTGAATACTTTGACAACGGAACCGGAGACTGCATCTGAACGAACCAAAACCAGGACTTGAGAATCAAGAACCATGGGCAACAGTTCGGGTTCTGGTTCTTAAATGGAGAACTGTTAAGTCCAGTCCAGTCCAATTCTTGATCGATTTAGCCTGATTTTTGACCCATAGTCATCCATAAACATACTAACTTAAACGTCAAACACTTGACATTCTCATTAATTTCACAAATTTGCACAAACGATCCAAAAATGAACATGAATGAAAAAGTCTTTGCAAAAATACAATGAAGAAAGAGTTTGGGCAAAAAAAAATAAAAGTGAAACTTTTTACAATTTTTCCAAAGTAACAAGTGAAGAGTTTTTAAACATATTTAGAAAATAGTTAATAGAGTATCAATTACAAGTATTACATGTGAAAATAGTTTAAATAAAATTTCAAAATACAATAACAATTGGCTGGACGCGATTCTATATTAAATAGTTGTGGGGAGTCTCCACCAAGTACCCTCTCAGAAGTTGGATTTTTGGCCACTTCAATTCCATATCGGTACAAATTGAATAATGAATAGGGTCCCTGGTTAAAATTAATTAATTAGTCGTATTTATGTTGTTAAAAATTTGTTGTGTATTGCAGCAATCAATGCTATGTCGACGGTCTTGAGATTAATGATTTCCATACCTTGATTTTATTTATAGAAGTGATGATCATATATGCAGATGTAATATTTAAAGACAATGTAACTATGAAACTCAAAATTGAGTTGATCCTCAACTACTGAAGCAAGGCTTCAAATATTAAAACCCAAATTAGTTGTAGTTTGAATCTGCACAAACCAAACTTGAAAAGAAACAAACCAAACAACTCATAAACAAACCATACCTTGAAAAATCTCTTTTTAAAACAGGACACCAAACAACTGATAAAATAAACAGACGAGTAGAAATAGATAAAAAAGAAAAAGGAAAAGAGTGTAAGAACATCAGAATGCAAAGACCGCAAGGAGAGTGGGGAAAGTGCAAGCATAGGCGTTCTCATATCAATTTCGGCAATTTAAAAGACTATTTACGCTATAGATAAGCGTATAAGCGACTTGCTCTGATGATATTGCCTTTTCTACTAAAACAACAATTTGACGGACGAAATCGGAAGTGAGATGATGAAACAGAGAGCGAAAGAGAGCTCTATTTATACATAAGTGGTGTGGAGGCTTCGTTATTGCTAGGGTTTCCAATACCATATTCAATTCAATTGTTTCTAGTGGGCTTCGTTATTGGGCTTTTTCTTATTTTTGCAAACAGCCACTATTTGAAAGTTTTGAATTGTTCAAAGTCGGTTTTTGCAATTTACCCATGGACTAAATCTGTCTCAATAAATTCAAACCAAACTTATACTTCCAAATAAAGAGTTATGGAGCTCTGTTCACAGTTTAAATAAAACAGGGTTAATTTCAGATAGGTCACCTTAAAATTTTAAATTTTCACACAGATCACTTGTTTCAATCTCTCTCTACTTCCTCCTCTGGTCTCCCATGGCTTCAACTCATTGGCTTGAAGAGATGGGCTTCGTCATGACGAAAAAACTGACCCAATAAAGAAACGTTCTTACCAACTTTGTTTAATTTATTTTGTTCTCTCATTATTGGGCCATTTTAGTCTCTTTATATTGTGAGAAACTGAGATTGTTGCTGAGATGCAACAAAAAGGAATAGATTTCCTCCATTGCCAGATTGTTCACAACATGAAAAAATCACAAGTTTGGTTGGTACTGGAAAAGACAAATTATAAACTCCATGAATTGTTTAAGATTGGAGCACCCACATCATCGCTAATAAAGCATGTGTCTCGTTGATCATTCCCCTCTTCATCTCCGACGATGTGAGTCCCTCCGTCGACCAGGGTGTTGCAAGAGACCACGTTGGGTTCAACTCCTGCGATCTGAGTCATTTCTCAGAGGTTTTGGCGCCGGCGTTGACGAGGATTGGGTCCATGGCGTGTACAGAAGCGAAATATGTTCTGGCCATCTCGGCTAGATCTGTTCGTCTTCGAACAAGTACTCGCCAACTCTGCTTTCCCATTTCAGTAACAGTCAACAATTTTTTACCATCGATTCGTCTCAAATTCTCAAATCTTTCTCTGGGTGTTGACGATTTCTACTCATTTTCTGTGGACCCTTTTAATCACCACCACCGATTCTCCGATCTGTCCCCTGATTGCTTCGATTTGCACGTTCCTCGGCTTGAGAAAGATTGAGATTTGAGAACAGGTAGACGAATCGGGAAGCTTAATCCCGACCGTCCAATTCTTGCCTTTCAACTCGAATCTTGAGAAGCCTCTAATTCACAACCCATCACCAATTGCCGTGATGAAGAATTTGGTCATTGAGACTAGAAGATGCCGAGAATCTCGAGGATTAGGTGGTTGTAGATTTGCTTAAGTGAGAGTGGCATCATTTGAAAATTTGGAAATAAATTGGGGGCAATTTAGTCCTTTTACAAATAAAACTAACAGAGTTAGCCATGAGATAAAATTTGTTTTTGGTGACCTTATAAATTGAATTAAAAAGTTGGTGACCTACGTGAGAATCCAAACTTTTATGGTGACCTCTCTGAAATTATCCCATGTAATAACAATTGTGACTGTCTTGCTTTCCTAATTTTAGTCTTGGTCGGCTACTTTCCTAATTCTTTGTACATGTCCAGATAGCGTGTAGATGGCGAGGGACAAAAATGTAATTTCGATCACATACTTCATCATAATTATGAGGGTAAATCGTAAGAAGTGGTAAATTATAATTAAAGCTCAATTCGACTAGTTTTTTTCCTGCGTAATAATATCTAAAATAAAAATTAATTACTATTTATTTATGAGCGAAATGTACTAAAATTTGAATCATAAAAACAAAATTCAGCTATAAGTGTATTGAGTTTGATTCACAACCCGAAGGAAGTTGGGTTGTCTACATTCAAACTCAATGTAAATAAAAATTGAAACTCTATGGTATCACACAGTAAAAAAAACTCATCCAACCCTGATTCTAAATCAACAATTTTTCTGTGACAAATGGATGTTTCGGCTTCAACCCTCGCTAGAATGCTCCTGATCAGACTATTACGCATATACAACCTTGTGACTCCTGGGGCCCTTCAAACCATCGATCACACGATGGATTCGTCGGGCCACTTATCCTGTATCATCAATGAAGTGATTAACGAACGTCGATAAAAGGTAACTTATTTTAGTGAATTGGGATAAATATTATCCCATAAATTGAATAAACAAATCAACCTTAAGCTCACACAAATTGAATGATAAAATACAAATCACCTGTGACAAATCCGAAGTGAAGTCTAAAGCCCAGGAGCTCCAACTTTGATTGACTCACGAAAGGGGTGCAGCGACGACGACATGCGTTCGTCGGAGGTGAAGAGATTTAGAAGGTAAGGGTCTAGGACGAGAGAAGTGAACAAAGCTACTTTGTCTGATTTTTTATTCTTAACGTTTTAAGTTTTAGATTTTAATTGATTTTTTGAAAAATAAAATTTCGATCCGCCTGATTGGCCGCTTGATGAACCAAAACGTTGTCTACCGCTCGATTAGCTTAAAACGGGGCAGTGAGATGAAAAAAAAAGCCCATTAAAAATACGTAAAACATCTATCCTCCATTAAAATTCATTTCAAAAGTAACCATTTTTTATACTTCTTTCCTATATTTTGTATTTTCCTTTTTTTAGCATTACCCTACTTCGACATGGATACAATCTCAAAACTCGATTGACCCAAGTTCAGTTTATGCTATATTTATTCAGCGCCATTTTCTTTGCATTTAAAATCCAACTCCCTCAATACACTTATTTCTTCCAGAGTAATCGCCACTTGGTGTGAGTTATAAGATGACTTCAACTTCCATGTACAGAAGCATTAACTATAAAAATCTATCTTCAACTGTTAATTAACAAATAGATAGAGACGTAAATTAAGTATGACGGGACGGAAGATACGAAATCTCTAAAAATTGAATTGAATTAAATATATTGAAGATCAATAATGTGTTTTAGTGTATATTTCATTATTTTGTTTGAGAAGACGGCCCAAGCACAAATATGGAAATAGTGAACTGCCCAAAATATAGGGTAAGTAAGAATGGAACAAAATCGAAATTTCAACGAACAAGAAACATATATTTATTTCCAGAACTTGATAATCGAACAAATTACAAAGAAATTTACTGATCAATAACAAAAAAATCGATATGGACGACGATCACAACTCTGTTCGGCAGAGAGGGCACGAATACGAATCCTTCTTCTCCAGCCACTTCACGAGGCAATCCAAGTGGAAGCGATGCGAGCATTGCGTGTGACTCACGCTCTCGCAGAGCTCGTCCAAGCAAATCGGGCACGTGTCCAATTCTACATCCTTTTTCTCAATCACAACCGTGTTATGGACAACCTCAAGCTTGGCGCAGAGGTTGAGCGATCTGGTCGCTAGAGCGCAGTTAGCGAGACTCGAGCCCAAGCCGTAGAGACTGTCCTCATCATCCATCGAGAGACCGAGCGCGTCGCAGAGGATCGTGCACATCGCGTCGGGGCGGTAGAGATCGAGCTTGTCGAACCTAGGCGCGAGAATCGGACGCAGACCGGTGATCTCGTCGCGAATCACTCTGAGAACTCCGAGGCTGTCTCGGAACAGCACTCGGCGGCGATCTTGCACCACGAGACAGAGGGACACGAGGCTGGGCGATTGTGCACCATGAGACAGAGGAAAAACGGAGAAGATATCAGTGATCGAATTCTGGGAACAGGCCATTGAAATTAATTGATTGATCTGTTGTTGGGTGTATTGTGGATGAATATTGACACCTATATATAAGATTTTAACTTTCCTGATCTGAAGAGATCAGGAAAGTTTCCTAATTACTAAGATAATTCAACTTTCCTAATTAGTCAGGTAGCCCTTTCCTATTACTTTCCTAATTACGCCTCTAAAAAATTGGCGCCAACTTTTAATACCTTACATTTTCTTAATTACATCAAACAACGTTTTCAATAAACCTAACTTCGTATCACACTAATTTAAGCAAGTGACACCATAAAGATCCTGCAGTAGTTCAAAACAAAATTCAGCTGATGCATTATAAGGATTCAGAAGAAAAAAATGTATTTTTGATTCACAAGCTATGTACCTGAACGAAGTTTGGTTGTGTACATTTCAAATTCAATGTATGAATAAAAATCGAAACTCTATGGTATCACACACAGTCAAAAAAACTCATCCAGCCCTGATTCTAAATCAGCAATTTCTCTGCAACAAATGGATGTTTCGGCTTTGATCCTCTCTAGAACGCTCTGAATCAGAGTATTACACATCTGCAACCTTGTGACTCCCGGGGTCCTTCGAACCATCGATCCCATGATGGATTGGTCGGGCCACTCGTCCTGTGTCGTCAATGAAGTGGTTAACGAACATCGATAAAAGGTGACTTGAATTTGGACAAATAAGGATAGGATATGGATTCGAGAGGTTACAGTTCAAGTAAAGGATCCGGCCTGATCTCTATGCTGTGCACCAATCTGCAGAATACCCAAAACAATTTATTGTGAGCCCAACATACCTGAAGATCACCGTAACATTTCTAATCGCCAATCTCATTATCATATGAGATCCTAGTCTTTTAGTAGTTATAAGTTAATGTGTTGGCTTGGAGTGTACCTTAAAATCTATTTCACTTAGGTTTTATATATATTTGCGGAAATATGCATTTTATTAGTCATCTTGTCTTATACTTACTCCACACATGTAGTTGACACATTGTCGGTCCTTTCAAGCTTTTCCAGCTCTTCCTGCATACAGTTCAGTAAAAAGAGGGTAAGGAGATGAACTTAAAATACTATCTTTAGTGAGTTGGGAGTTTCAGAGCAGCCCCTACAAGCTACAAGTGAAGAAGCTTATCTAAAAGGTTGGTTTGGTATTAAAAGTCATAATCATATAAACTTAATTGCTTAAGGTCTTAAGCATTAAAGTTCAGTTGCCAAAAAAAAACTTCAATACCGTTACAGATCTCATTAGGGAAAAACCGAAAGTTTGACTAACAAAGTAATAGTTACGGAAACATAGCGACAAGTTCATTTATTTACATGCTGAAAGAAGCTTCCATAAAATTGGAAACGTAATGCGACTATCATATAATAATAAAAAACACACGTATAAACCGTTTCAATATCGGTATCGTTATATAAGAGAAAACCCCACTTTACCATTTTGACTTCTGGACAAGTAAGCTTAAAAAAAAAACAAAATATTATGTCTAACCAAGAATTCCCGATACTTAAACTTGCAGCTCATCCCGACAAATTGCAACCGACAAATGTGCAGTCGCATAGCATTCGAGTACCTAGTACACTCTCACTCAACTCATGCAGCTTGAAGATCATAGACCATAAGAACGGTTTAAGTAATTAATATAGGAAATGGTAGCAAAAGAATAAAAACAAGTAAAACATCTATCCTCTATTAAAATTCATTTCAAAAGTTAACCAAACCATTTTGTATACTTAGTATTTTCCTTTTTTTAGCATTATCCTACTTTGACATGGATACATTATACATATACAGACTAAAGATATGAATAAATTCGTTAGGCCAGATGGTTGCATAGAAATCTCAAAACTCGATCGTCCAAGCTCAGTTTATGCTATTTTATTTAGCAATATTTTTTTTGCATGTAAAATCTAACTCCCACAATACACTTCTTCCAGAGTAATCGCGACTTGGTGTGAGTATAAAATGACTTCAACTTCCATGTATACAAGCATTAGCTATGAACTTAACCACATATGGCATTATCAGACAGAAAGACACACCAAGCTGAAAGCACAATAAGCTTAATTTACATCCTTCAATTTCTTTTCCATGACTTAATAAATATTACTTGGCAGGTCATAACTAGGGGACTTCTCTTCCTATAATTGTACTAAGCTCATCAAACACAAATAGCAAAGTCAGCCATTTACTAATCAAATTCTATACATTTTCACCAAATCAAGCCACAATTAGATCATTTCATTTTTAGCGAAAAAGGGGCAAGGAAAAACCCATTTGGATCCTGCAAAAAATTGATAAATATGAGAAAGCAAAATTGCTCCTTATTCTCAAAAACCAAATCACTGTAACAAAAATCGCTACGCAAATGCAATGCGCCATCTCTAAAACAAACCTGAAATTCCCAAACCTAATTATCACACAAAAAATCGAATTCACAGCATAAATTGCAACTACACCATTTAAAACTAGAAATTCCCCAAACTAAAGCATTCAATTTCATTTTATGAACTCTCACTGACCTCGAGGAACTTTGAATCTTGCTCCAGCCGCTTGAGGTCCGCAAGAATCCGATGCTTCCCTCTCTTATCAGCCACCGCCGCGACGCCACCGATCTGTTCGTCCACCGACGACGACGTCTCCGAATCGACCGCCGATTGCATCTCCCGAGATCGAAAAGCGAATTTGATGGAAACGACCTAAGAGAATCGCCGGAGCTACCGTTCACTGGGCTCAGATCAAGACTCCGTTATAGACGAACCAGTGGAACTCGATTCACGACTCGACGACACTGGCTTCTAAGCATGTCGGGCTCTAGAGGTGCATTTTCTGAGCTGTTCAACAGATCTGAGAATGTGCAGAGAAAAAATTAAAGCGCCGTACAGAATTTCAATTTCGCTCAACGCGTGAAGAAAAGAAATGAAAAAGGGAATTAAATTTTCCGGGGAAAATTGGATTTACTTTTCTCTTTATTTATTTATTTGAATATGCCAAAAAAATATAAGCTCGGTTATAAAACTAATATATAATAAGATGAACAAGAAAAGAACAAGAGGAAAAGCTTGGAGACTATATACGTGAGGAAGCAACACCTCTCATATTCATATTCTTTCACTCAGTACAATTTTTCTTAATTTACAAGAACAACAGCAACACCCATATATATAATGGGTTGGTGCCCGTGAAAGAAAAGGGTGAGTCACCAAGAATAGGTGGTGGCCGCACCTTTGGTCAACACGTGGCCATTTTACAACGTATTACACGTTTTCGGCTAAAGCTAGATTTTTTTTTGAAAACCGGTTAAAGCTAGATTAGTTTCACTTATTTCAAGACAAAAGTTATTATTATTATTATTTTATAAAAAATTATTATCAACATATTACTGCATTACACGTTTATTTTGAATTGGATTGACTTATAAATTTTTTATTTGAAGAACATATCAAACCTGCTTTGATAAATTAGAATCCATACATCTTCAGAAAAAAAAAATAGAATCCATACAAGTACAAATTGAATTATAAGTAGCCACAGATTCGGGTCCAAAATCCAGGGCAGTAATCTACACTGTTTGAGGCCGATATTAATCTAATATTTTGATTTAAAGACAAATAAACTATTGCATTTAGTGTAACAAGTAAGTACCCAATTACCCGCCATTTATACACATCATGCCACCATATTTATGACACGCTGTATCCTTAAAACCAGCCATTATTTTTGTTTGTATATATTATTATACCAAATAAAAAGGTTATTTCATATTTAATATTTCATTATAGACTTTTTATTAAGAAATATTTATATTTTTAGACTAATTTCTAAACTCATTCAATGAGATTAGAAACAACTATTTTTACACTAAACTAGAAATTAAATATTTAAAGACTTAAAGTGTAAATATCTTAATGAGATTTGAAACTGATATTTATATAGAAATTCAAAAGACATTAATTAAATTAAAACCATATCATTCCAATAATGATTAAATAAAATAAATATATAAAAAGTAAAAAATCTTATGGAAAATTTCACATAAATACCTATAGGTTTTCAGAAGTCCCACTTATCT
>JAYMTP010002485.1:0-19577 GCA_036897365.1 Geranium brycei
CTATTTGATTTCACAAAATCTTATCGCTTGAGATACCCTCTGCTACTTGGAGACAATCGGTCTCAACTACTACCTGGCTCCATTGGTTGCGCTTAATCAACCCTAGAACTTCCCTGACACCCACGGCCTCCACCTCTATTGGCTGGAGAATCCACGCGAAGCGTCTGCAGAATGCTGCCACTGCCCTGCCTCCGTCATCTCTACACACCACCCCCACACTCCACACTTTCCTATTTGAATCCACACTCCCGTCAACATTTATTTTTAAAGTTCCCCGAGCAGGCGGCGTCCACTTAGTCTTAGGTTGCCTTCCCCGCGCGCTACACTCGGTTTGGGGTCGATTCGCTTCTATCCACAATCTTCTACTCAACTTTGTTATGGTTGCCACTTTCGATAGGTAAAACTGCTCATCGTTCCATTGTTTCTCCCTCCTCAAATAACCCATATGAACATTGCGAAATTTAATACAATATTTACATGTTACATATTTGGAAAAAAAAATCAAACTCTTGTCACCCTATCTATCACGTGATGAGTTAAAGTTAAAGTTTCTCATCTGAGTCACCTAAAAATATTTTTCTTTAATTTTGCAAGTCATATAACAAGAATTTTTTTTTATGTTTCTCATACTATTACTTAATATTTTAAAAAAAATTTCAAAACTACCCTTCTTGTAGAAAATATGGAGATAATTTCATAAACCACTCCCTAAAATAGGTCAAATCTCACATAACATTCCCTAAAATTATTTGTCTCAGACGCATCCCCTTAATTTGACAATTTATCTCACTTGATATTTTTTGTTAAGTTTTAGGCAACTCTGTTAAAACTTGGGGTTAAAAAGACTAAATTGACCCTGAATTTATTTTAAATTTTCAAACCATGCCTTTGTGAACCTCTCTCCTCCCTCCACCACTTTCTCAGACAATTCAAATAAACTCATTCAACTCTACTTTTGTTAAACAATCAACTACTTAACATACATTCTGAGCATAAAAAATTCAACTTTCAATCTTGTAATTGCAGCAACACAACCAACTCACTTATGATCTTAAAAAATAAATAAATAAACTCATCTATGCTTACTGAGCTCGGCCAACAGCTCACTCTCCAGCACTCAAAATCCTCGCCCACACCACCACCAAGAACACCACCGCCGTGACCCTCCCCTTCGTCTAACCAGAGCGATTGCAATACCAGAGCGACAACTCCGACGATTGGATCCTATGTGCACATGAAATGAGCACAGCAACTTCAGATCTGAGCATTGAGATATTGAGATGCTGATTTACTTTGTTTCTTTGAATGGCTTGAAATGCTATTTAACTTTGGGGGTTTCCCAATTTTTTGCTAATTTTGTGGAATATACAATAGTAGTGCTGATTGTGGTGAAATGATTTACTCATGTTGTTAACTTAGCTGAGATTAGATGAGAAAAGATTTGTTTGTATTGTGTGACCAAGTTTATTTGAATTGTTTGAGAAAGTGGTGGAGGAGGAGAAAGAAAGGGGTGGAGGGATGAGAGAGAGGGTTAAAAGGACGTGGTTTGAAAATTGAAAACACCTTCAGGGGTAATTTAGTCTTTTTAATCTCAAATTTTAACAGCGTTAGCTACAACTTAAAAGAAAATATCAAATGTCGGAGACAAATAATTTTAGGGGATGCTATGTGAGATTTAGCCTAATTTAGGGAGTGGTTTTTGAAATTATCCCGAAAATATATGTGAATTATTCTCCAGAAAGTCGCATTCCTTCAACCTTTTCTTCTTGGGTTCATATCCATGGTTCCATTACATATAGCTCCCAGAAGAACGGGACTAGTTGTGACACGAAAGAGCGAACATGGTGTTCTGTTTCTTACCTGTAATGACTCCGCATTTTATTTACACGATCAAACTTATTATTGAACGATCGATTGAAGTTACGGTTTAACTTCGCCAGCAACCAAACAAGATGGGATTTCATTCTTCGATTCTAGGTCTATTTTAACAAAATGAGCTTCGAGCTACATGGTCTCTATTTTAACTTCGCAACAAGATTTATCCATACATATTAATGTGAATGGTTTTAGTTTTAACAGAACCGTCGAACAGTTTTAAGTTCACACATTTATAATGAAAAAATCGGGAAATCAAATCTTATTAAAAATACGAGTGACTCGACCAAGGTGCATGAAAGTGAGTACTACCAACTACCTGGATGCCCAGTTGTTAATGAATATTATGAGGGGGACAAGAGGCAGTTGCACGTGTGAGTGACAAAGCAAACGTAAGATTTAGGAACCATATCATTAATCAACATTGTACTTATTGCCACGTGAAGCATGGACATGGCAGATCCGGTTTGCCTCTGTCCTTGGAAGTTGGAACCATGCAATCTCAATTGTTGTTTTTAAATCACTACTGCTTACATTTAACTTAAGGATAATGATATTTTGTTACACGCAAAATGACAGTCTTATATTGTAATTAATTTTTTTTCTTTTTAGTACCCTCACAATTTTTTTGTGATGACCTATGCTAAAATGACTAAAATACCCCTGATTTAAGAAACAAGAATTGGATATGGTTCAATTGAAAATAGTTAACGGTCCAAGCCGGTCCAACCACCATCCAATTAGATCGAAGATGAGAGATTTAAACCAGTTTAATTCTGAGTTTTCATTTTAACCGGTTTAACTGACTTGGTTGAACAAGAGACTGCTCAAATTGAATTGGTTCAATTAGGGGCAGTTTAGGTATTTTAGGCATTTTAGAGGTGAATTGTCATAAAAATATTGTCAATATACCAAAAAAGAGAGAAAATTAATTAAGATATAAAACTGTCATTTCGCCATAATTAGGTAGAATAAATTGTGATTATCCCTTTTAACTTACACAACTTTAAAACCTTATCTTTTTTTCGACTTCATTTTATTTCAAGAAACACAAATCTTGCCTTATCTTTAAGGAAGAAGCGGACAGAGAAAGTCACGGGGCATAGGACGTACAAATAGGGCCAAGCGTTGAGTACTTTCAAAAACAAGAAAATACTTTAAATAATAAATTTTGGACATGAAATTGTTAATACAATTACACAGATAATAAATACAACTATACAAGAGTTTAAAACGGTTATTAATAACAATATCATTAACATAAGAGAACATTATGAAGATCAAAGACTCATTAACCATTGAGAGACAATACAAATAATGATTCATTTTATGATCAGTTAAATCAATTATTCCATTCAAATGAATTAACCTCATAAATAATCAGATTAATCTCATAACTTAGCTACACAAATGAATTTACACTATTTCCCATTAGTTCTTCCAAATTAATGTTCAAAATAAAATGTAACGATGACGTATTTTGGGATCGTGTGGGGTTTCGGTCTTGAGATCACATGGGATTTGGGTTTTAGGCGAAGGTCGAGCGGCGGGGTCTCGTATTGATGCAACCGGATCTTTGTTACTTTTTACTTCTGTAACAAGTATGAGAGTGTAGATATTGATTTCTCAACTCAACTATGTTTTAGTCTTAGATTGTTTATAGGCCAGGTTATAGGATGACATATTTTCGGACCATTTTTCTCTTCCGAGCTTTGACTTAGAGGCGATTACGTGTAATGCTTCGTATTGTCTATATTGTTGCAGATAATTTATAATGAAGTAACGTTCTGCTTGTTTCAAAAACAAAAAAAAATGACTTTTTTTAATAAACAAATAAGAAAGAGGATAATATAAATATAAAATGAAATCTATTTAGATACTCTCGTGACATTAATTACGTACCTAAGCGCCGCGTTCCACCTCTTTTTCCGATTTATTAGTTAATTATGTCGGAAAAAACTATCCATAAAATAATTTTAAAATGGAAATGACAATGTTACGTGGGCCCCTCTCTATGCTTCACTGTGAATTCAAAGCAAAACCAAAATGCTCTGCTCCATCCATTTCTCTCCTTCGCCATTGCAATGCCTTGCCTTGCACCCAATACCTAAAACCTCCACAGCAATGCACAAGATTCAATTTTTTCGGTATAAACACAGATTTGGAAGCTACCCATATAATTATCTTCGTTCAATTCCATCGATTTGATCTGGGTATGGAGGAAGGGGACGAGTGGGTTCTGGTTCGTCCGCCGCCGGAGAAGGACATTTGGTCGCCGGAATTGGTGTCGGTGGCGGAGACGAAGCCCCTGAAGCTGACGTTTAATGGGCCGGCGGAGTTTTGGAGCGACGCCGTTCCGATCGGAAATGGCCGACTCGGTGCTATGGTTTGGGGCGGCGTCGCCACCGAGACGATCCAGCTCAACGGTATTAGTGTTGTTGTGATGATTGGTTTTGGTGTTGGTGTTGGGTTTTGGTTTGATTTGTGAATTTATGTTAGTGAGAGAGAGAGGGTTTGGGTCTTTGTCTGTTTGGCTGGAGAGAAAGGGGAGGGGATTGAGTGGGAAAGAATTGGAAAGGGTTTTGATTTTTGATTTTAGGTTTGGTTTTTTGGTGGTGGTGATTTTTGTTGTTTAGGGTTTTGGATTTTGATTTTGATTTTCACCTTTTGTGATTGTGGTTGATTTGGGTATGCTGTTTTGATTAGGATTGACAAAGTTGATTAAATGTTATTGTTTGGTTGGCAAGAAACCATAAGAAAATGAGAGGACACAGTTACCTTTTTTTGACATCTGTTGCTTTAGGGTTCTTGGAGTTTAAGCAATTGTGAAAATTATAACATAACTCCTTGAATGTTGTTACTGAAATGCCGTGTTTTTTTCTGCTATGCTGCAATTTTTGATGTGTAATGAAACGAATGAACCTTTGCTCTTTTCCCCGATTAGGAGGATAGTGAGCTCACAAGGTGTGTTTTTGAATTCATGTGTAGAGGACACGCTTTGGACAGGGACTCCAGGTAACTATACCAACCCAGATGCTCCCGAGGCACTCGCTGAGGTCAGGAAGCTTGTTGACGATAGTCGGTATGCTGATGCTACAACCGCAGCAGTCAAATTGTCCGGAATAATTTCTGATGTAAGTTTCATAAGTCCATTGATCCTTAATTTTGCCAAAAGGCCAAACATTGTACTTTGTTTCTTATAAAAACTATCAGGACATTTTAAGTTATATAGTGCTTAATTTTAGCTGCCTAGCTTTGACCTAATGATGAATGGATCACATTATGGAAAACTTGAAAACAAAAACACGTTGGTCTCATATTCGATTGTATGTATGGCCTTTCATCATCGAGTACTCCTTAGGTTTGTCTAGCAATGCATCGGATAAGTGTTCGCAGAGGTTGAAGATGATAGTTTTGGTTTTGCCTGAATCGTATGGCTCCATATTTAAATAAGTTGAAGGTTGTGATTTAAATACACATGTTTAAACTGAACTGAAGATGCTCACAAAATATGGAGCCATACAATTCATGTGAAGATGCTCACAATCTTCAACACGTATTTAAATAACAATCACAATTCAGGTTTTGCCTGAATTGTATGGCTCCATATTTCGTGAGTTGTTAAATTAATGTGTATTTAAATCACAATTTTGTTTAACCAAGGTGTATATTACATTGAGGAGACTTTTGTGTTTTCAATAAAATAAAATAAAAGTTGCATCCTAATGATTTTTGTATGTGATGATGAAGGTTTACCAACCTCTTGGCGATATAAATCTACAATTCGACGATTCCCATCTAAAATATTCTAGAGAAACGTATCACAGAGAGCTAGACTTGGAAACTGCTGCGGTGAAAGTAATATATTCTGTTGGAGATGTAGAATACACAAGGGAGCATTTTGCTTCTTATCCCGACCAAGTAATCGCGACAAAATTATCTGGAAGCAAACCGGGTTCTTTGTCGTTTACAGTATCTATGAGTAGTCAGCTAAAATATCATTCAAAAGTACAAGGAAACAATCAGATTATAATGGAAGGAAGTTGTTCTGGTAGAAGAAACCAGCCCGTAGAGTATAGTCCGAAAGGAATTCAATTTTCTGCAGTTCTTGATTTACAGATTAGCAATGAAAGAGGTTCGGTAACTGTCTCTGACGACAATAAGTTGAAGGTTGAAGGTGCGGATTATGCTGTTTTGCTTCTGGTCGCTTCATCGTCCTTTGATGGGCCGTTCACTAATCCAGCAGATTCTGAGAAGGATCCTACTTTAGAGTCGTTGACTATGCTGAAGTCCTTAACAAAATTTTCATACCCGGATCTTTACTCGCGTCACTTGGCTGACTATCAGAATCTCTTCCACCGCGTTTCCCTGCAGCTGTCGAAGAGCTCCAGGACGAAATCAGGACACGGGTTCTTGGAGATGATGAGTCTTGAAGCTCCCGTGCTTTCTACTGCAGATAGGATCAAGTCTTTCCGAATCGATGAAGATCCTTCATTAGTGGAGCTTTTGTTTCAGTATGGTCGATATTTGCTTATTTCATGCTCTCGCCCAGGGGCTCAGCCGTCAAACCTTCAGGGTATATGGAACAAGCTTCTCGAGCCACCATGGGAGTATGTCTTGCATCATCATCTTTTTCATCACGCATTCGTTGTAGTTTTTTATTTGAATCATTTTATTTATTTTTACTCAGTTGCTCGCCTCACTTGAACATCAATCTTCAAATGAACTATTGGCCTTGCCTACCTTGCAACCTCAAGGAGTGCCAGGAGCCGCTCTTTGATTTCATCACCTCTCTGTCGATCAATGGGAGTAAAACCGCTAGAGTAAGAACCTCTTCTTTTCGTATAAAAGCATCTGCCATGCTGCTCGATAAGTATAGCCTTCTGCTGTATCATATCGGTTGAAGCTCTTCATAAAATGGGGCAATCTTGAATTTCTTTACATAGATACTAAGTACGAGCCACTGAATAGATTTTGGGAAGCGAGCGATTAGCTTTGTGTTTTCGGTATTTCTTCCTCTTGATCTGAAATGGGAATGATTTCTATCGGATTTGGCAGGTGAACTATGAAGCAAGCGGGTGGGTTGCGCATCAAGTCTCCGACCTATGGGCGAAAACATCACCAGATCGTGGAGAGGCCGTGTGGGCTTTATGGCCAATGGGTGGAGCATGGCTTTGCACTCATCTTTGGGAGCATTATACTTATACAATGGACAAAGTAAGCTTCATCTGCATATTTCATTGTAGCAAGTAAATGAATGTTGTTGCCGATATTTTTCTCTGTGATTAGGATTTTCTGAAAAAGGCGTACCCTTTGTTGGAAGGGTGCGTGTTGTTTCTGCTGGACTGGTTGATTGAAGGCCCCGGAGGATTTTTGGAAACTAACCCGTCAACTTCCCCGGAGCACATGTTTGTTGCTCCAGATGGGAGGCAAGCCAGTGTGAGCTATTCGTCCACCATGGACATTGCAATCATCAAAGAAGTTTTCTCCGAAATCATTTCTGCCGCGAAGGTGAAGCTCTTATGCACAAAATCTATCTAATCACACTCTTCTTGAGTTGAAAGTTTCTTGTGTGCAGGTTTTGGGGAGAAAGGAAGATGCTATCGTCAACAAAGTCATGGAAGCTCAAAAAAGGCTTCCACCAACAAGAATCGCGAGGGATGGTTCGATCATGGAATGGGTTTGTAAATTTCTTGAATTTGATCATCTCATTTCCATCGCCTATTTTGGATATACATGAAATAAAAAACTTCATCCTCTTTCGCGACAGGCACTAGATTTCGAGGACCCTGATGTGCACCACCGGCACATATCGCACTTGTTTGGCCTGTTTCCAGGTCATGCAATCACCGTTGACAAAACTCCAGATCTTTGCAAAGCCGCCGACTATACCCTTTTCAAGAGAGGTTAGGATTCCAAATTTAACGGCTAGTTTCAGTTTCTTGCCTTACAAGCAATAGCTCACAGCTATGGAGGATTCCAAATAGAACGACTAGTTTTCACTTTCTTGCCTTGCAAGCAATAGTTCACAGCTGTGCAGTGTTGTTATTTGTTCCTTCTTACCCACGCTTTCAAAACCTGCAACAGGCGAGGAAGGTCCGGGATGGTCAACAACATGGAAAATTGCCTGGTGGGCACGCCTGCACAACAGCGAGCACGCCTACCGGATGGTCAAGCACATCTTCGACCTCGTTGACCCTTCCCGGGAAGCTGATTTCGAAGGGGGGCTGTACAGCAACTTGTTCACCGCGCACCCTCCTTTCCAAATAGATGCCAACTTCGGGTAAGACGCTACACAAAGCTTCAGACACAAAATATATCGAGCCCGTGTGAGAGAAATAATAAAATATATTATTGAATGGATTGTATTGAGAATACAAGATACTCTATTTATACAGAATACAGAAAAACGCTAATACACAAACCTAAACCCTAAGGGGCCTAACATATTTATCTGACACTGATTGTTTTTGGCTCAGTTTTGCTGCAGCGGTGGCGGAAATGCTGGTGCAGAGCACGGTGAAAGACCTGTACCTGCTTCCAGCGGTTCCCATGGAGAAATGGGCCAATGGGTGCGTGAAAGGATTGAAGGCGCGCGGGGGAGTGACGGTTAATATATGCTGGAGGGAAGGAGATGTGCATGAAATTGGGCTTTGGTCTCAAGAAAATGAGTGTAGCAGAAGATTGCATTATAGAGGAACTGTGGTGACTGCAAATTTGTCATCAGGTAAGGTTTATTCATTCGACAGACAGTTGAAATGTGTTCGGACATGTACTATGCCAGTAGCAGATTTTCCTTAGACTTGCTAAATGTTTTGGTTTATACTGAAGATTTTATCACATAGCATTTGTTTGAATGTGTTCTAATAAATTCAGTGAATATGTAAAAGAATTTGTATTTCAATGTATTTGGTTAAATTACAAATAGTGGATATGTAAGAGAATTTGTATTTCAATATACTTGGTTAAATTACAAATAGACTCTTGGTTTTGTTTGAAATATTTTTACTACTGTCCATTGGTAAGTTCTTGGTTAAATGCCAAGTCTCATTTTACTCACCAAGGTATTTTCTTTTGGTACCTTAATTTTTTTGTTTTTTTTCTATTTTATTTAACGTTAACCTACGAATTCGCCAATTATGAGTTGGGCGCTTTAACCATTCAGTTATGAATGCTTAGCGGGGATCCTCATACATGGTGAATAACCAAATTCCAATTGAAAGAAAATCTTTAGGATAAAACTTGTTACTCTCTGATACCCAAAACTAGTTATTTTTATTAGGGGACTAATAACACACCCTTTATTCACCCATCACCACCGCCAATTGCCGCCGCCAATTTCCATTCCAATCCGGCAATGGGTTCTACAAAATTAGGTTTTCATCCATGTTTATGTTTTATAATCCACCTCTAGCATGTTTGTTTGTTATTAACCTTCTACACGCAGATGTTTCTCTCATATTTATATTTTTGGAGAAGTTTATGTTATTATGTGACATACAATACTTCTAGTATGTTTGTCTTTGTAGTAATCTCAAAAAATCACAATTAACCTTTTATGTTTTGCAAAAATGTGCGTGAGTTCACTACTTCGAACAATCTTTAGAATGCAACTTAAGTCAAAATGTCTAAATATTCAAAAAATAAATTGTAAAAAAGGAAGAATGTAAGATGCAAATGTTAATATTTTATGAGTGTATCTAGATATTAACATTTAAATCCTATAGTAGATTATTTTATAAACTTATAGGATGTGAACATTTTAAAATAATTTATATTTTAAAGTTTATTTAGAATATCGATAATTAGTTTGAGTGTAACTTAGTGGTTGGTACTGCTCGCTTCCTAATCGATGCATTATTTTTTTAAGATCATATCATCGTACGGTTGAAATTTCGAAATCCATGAAAAACCCAAATCCAACGGACCTCATCGTCTAATCCGCATGAACTCTCTTAAGCACAGAGTTAGCTTAAACCCTTCCCAAAACCCTCTCCCCCAAATCCAATTCACTACTCCTCCGGTGAAAGCGAAGACACAGAGAGATCGTGAAAATTGCAGAGCAACAATGGCTTGGCGCTGTGGATCGCTGTCTCGCTCGCTCATCTCCGCCGCCAGATCCCCCTCGCTCCGCTCTCCGCCGCCGCTCCCCCGCCTCCGTCCCTCCGCTCCACGCCGCGTCTCCTTCGCTGCTCCCAGGTTTTGCCCCCATCTGAACTATAGTGTTTGGTTGCCTGGAAACTGAGGGAAAATGATGTTACGGATCTTTGATTGTGCTGTAGTTGACTGCAAATCCTGCTTTTCGTTTCCCGAGATCTCAGATTCGTATTGAGCATTGTTTGTCTCACGTCTTTTGTAGTTGCTCAGGAGAGTGAGTGAATTGGGATTGGAATTGGAAGCTGGGAGCAATAATTGTTATGCTAAGATAGCTCGATTCCATGAAATTTAGTGATTATGGAGGTAAATGTTATGAATTGGTTTGGTTGAGTGTTACTCATAGGAAGGTCAATGGACCTTCTGGTTTTTAGGGTGTTGGTTTTCTTGGGGAAATGACGCTTAGATACTCATACACCTAAGTATCGACTTTTGACATTTAAGTTGTTGTACCTTTGAAGGTACTCCGACTTTCATTTTGTGACGGTACCCAAAAATGACACTAAATTTGACCCGGAACTAAAGTTGGGGTACCTCCGAATGTACGTTCTTAGTTGGGTGTAGTTATGTGACGAACCGCGACACTTGGGTGTAGTTATGTGTCATTTCCCCATTTTTCTTTGTTTTGCATGAGAAACATATGAAGGGTTGTTTACTCTGCAGTGTGCAAGTTTATAGTTGATTTTTATTCATAATACTAGTCACCCTGTGGAAGTTTGAACTAGGATTTCTTTAGCTTAGTTTTCTGTTATTAACTGCAGTTGTTTACCTAAACACTAAGTTGAAGTTATGTTTGGTTGAGTGGAGCTTTTGCCTTTTGTGCTGAAAATATATTGTAATGTATTAACCTAGCTACTAGTTTGATAGTTTATCTTCTTGGGTTTTTATTTCTATCAGCAATAAGATACTGTCCATTTCTAATCCCTATAACACTAAAGAAAATAGTTTACCTTCTTGAGTTAATTGTTTTTCCTTATTTCTTCAGCAGGACTATGGGGGAATTGGGATGTGCGCAGTCACTTTTACCTCTGAATGGCATGGGCATGGTTGCAGGGGTTCGTCTCACATCTCACCTTAATGTTGGCACGAGGGCGTGTTGCGAGCTGTATCATGGTACCTTCTGCCGTTCTTGTCAGGATCGCTAATAGTTTCTTTGTGAGTCTTGCTGTTCTAGGGCACATGACAACAATGAAAGAAATGTTTTATAACTAAATACCACCTTATTCTGCTCACGTTGTCTGACAAATGTTTCCTTTTCCAGAATACATTATTACTTTTGTGCTTGATGTAGTAAATTGAAGTGTCAAATCAGTAGGGGTCTTTGGTAGTTCTGTAAATTTGGTTGATAAGAAGGGGTTTGGGATTGGTAATTTGGTAGGAAATGGAAAAGACGTGTAATACATGAGGACTTGCAGTCATTCCACTAGCAAGAGGGATGTTGCATTGAGTTTTTTTCTTTCTTCTCTCTTTTCTCCAACTCCAAACAACACATACCATTATCACCTAGAGCTTCAGAAATGGAAATATATACTGTATGAAGCTTTATATAATGAAATATTTTATTGGAAACTATTATGATTTGTGATATTTGGGGAAATCAAGTTTTCATATCTATATTCTATTCACAACTTCTTTAGTATAGCTTGCAAAGCATCTGCATAGTAAACATAATTTGTCATAGTAGTTCACTTTCAAGAGCCATTTGGTGCAGATTTGTTGCTTGCCTACCATTCTTACGCACAAATTTAGGTACATTTAACAGTTCGATAGATTATATGCTATTTACCGCTTTAATACTTTAGTAATACTAACTACTCCAGCTAGGCTTAGATCAAAAAGTGTCTTTTAGCTTTCCCTGCTCTTCATTAAAATTCTCAACTGCTTAGAGTTTAGTTTGGTGTTGGGATTATATTTAAGTTCATCTACTCCCAACAAATTGTAAATGAGCATAAGTTTACAGCTCAATTACGAAGAAAATAGAAGACAATTTTGGGATCATGTGCATAAGCTTTTTTATATACTTCTTAAAGAAATTCATGGAGTTAGGCCCCTGTCAGACAAGAGCCTTTTTTTCATGTTAGCTCATGTTGTGACCTTATAACTCCTTTATTTTCTATAGTCAAATAATTAATCCAATATATATGAATGATGTGAAACTATGATCCCTGTTCTTGATTTCACGGAGTGCTTTTATATTAGTATGCATGTCCTCATACTCAACTGTTCATTTTTTCCGCTCACCTTCTGGTCCTATTAGAGGTATGTGGCTGTATGGGATGGGTGTTGTGATTTGCTTCAACACTGTACTTTTAAATTTTTATGACATGGCAATGTAATAGAAACATTGGATATGTTTTACTGCCAAGAGTGTTCTCCAGAGATCATTCTGTTTTGTCATTGAAGGCTATACACATGATAACATTATTCTCATTAAATTTTCTTGTAACCTAATCAATTTTTACCTTTTCATTTATATTTCAAACCTGTTATATTTGGGATTCCTACTGATAGATAATTATGCCGTGTTACTGCAGGTACTTGAAAGGAAGGGATGTGAACGAGCACAACTAAGTGCAACAACATGTCACAGTATGATATTAGAGTGGGTAAATCCTTCGGGGATATGTACTTCCATAGTAGTAAGAATTTTTAAATAAGAGTATCATTTTTTACGTATTTGCAAGAACTTGCAATTTACCAACTTGTGGAACTGACCAATAAGGTTTTCTCATCTTAGTTGTCATTGCAACTTGACTATGAATTAGGTTATAATGTTACGATCAATTTCTATCATATTCCATTTCTGGTCAGTGTCTTCATTTACATGTCCATAGTGGACAAGAAGAGTTGAAGACCAGAATCAATATCTGAATACAGTGTTGTATCAACTTGCATCGGTCAATAAGAAACAAACATAGAACATTCCTATTTCCACACATTATAATGTTAGCTTTTGTTTGCACTTGTGAATTGTGATTTCATTTTGTGAGAGTTGCTTCCTCGTCGGTTTTGCTTCTGAGCACGTGGGGGTGCCCTACTTAATGGCACGACAAGTCTATTTCCCTTTGTCATACTCGGGTATGAGCGGCCCAAGATGAAAGGGTTGGCCAATTAAGTTGTGAAGTATTATTTGTAACAGAAAAGGTTCAGTCACATGAACAAACAGTTCCTCTGGTTGATATATGAGTGATGTTGCATGTGTGGATTGTTGATTGTTGTCTGATTCAACTGTAGCTGAAAACTATGGATTTTAATGGACATGTCCTCAGTGAAAGACACAGGATTTTTAATGCTGTTGATGGTTCATGTTTAATCTGTGGTAGTAGAACTCCAAACAGCATTAGATCTGTGTGTGACTGTGACATAGCATCTCATTGGCTTAACTAATTGTCTATGCATGCACAGTTGGTTTATTGTTTATTTGGCAGGTCAAAGTTTCAATATACTGTAACCTAATCCAGAGTGCATGAAACAGCTTTCTTATAAGAATTTAAAAATTAATAATTAGTTAGCTATATATGTTATAACTTACATATGATCGAAAATAAATTAATGAAAGAAATTATACAAATAGCATACATAATCAAACTTAATGATTAAAGCGTAATTAAATTCACCAAATGTAAAATTCAAAAATAATGCATGTACATAAAAATATATAAACTAGCACGACAATTCATAATTCTAAAACTTATTTCAGATCCAACAATGCAATGTTTATGATTAATATTAGTTGTATAATTATACTGTTATGTATTTAATTTGACCGGTTTTACCCGTAACTACACAATTCTTCTCTCTCATTCTGAGTCTATGATTCTCTCTCTAATTTTCTTCATCACCATCACAACAAAACAATACTCAAATTATACTAAATTGATTTTCATCTTTGAAAGGTTGACGAAACAATTATAAAACTCAAAACTAAACTCATGAAAACTAAATATTTCAAGCACAATTACGCAGAAAACAATAGAGCGATGATGATGAGTTCACGATCAAAGCAACAGACACAAATTAGTAGCAATCCTGACATCTCTCACTGTTTCTCTTTGCCTCTCTTTGATGCAGCTTCATCTCTTGGTAAACCCTACTCTCTCAATTGTTTGCATCTTCTCGTGTGTAAGTCTAATCTATCTGTTTTCATTGTTTTGGGTTCTTGAAAAGACAGAAATTTTAAACACCCATCTTTGCATTTTGAGTTTGAGCTAGCTTTGAAAACTTGTCTTCTTTTGTGTTTTGGGTCTATAGTGATTCGGGAAGAAAATGGGGGAAAACTGAAGTTTGAAGTTTAAATTGGGTATCTTGATGAAGAGTTATGAGTGGAATGTACTGGTTGTGCTAGGTTGGGGTGATTGTAGGTTTGTCTAATTGAGCTTCTTCGGGACAAATTGTGGAGTATGATATTGGTTTGTGGAGAAAGATGCGAATACTTTAGAGTGAAAAATATTAAAAGAACCCAATTTGGGATTTCTGTAACATTTCTCTTTGACTTGGGAGATGGGGTTGTTTAATTGATCTAGTTGGAGGAAGTGGCTGCTCAGTGTAGATGTTATTTTTTATTTTTTAAGAAATAAAAAATTATATTCAAATTTTACACGTAAGAAATTAAGTTTAAGTTCGAGTTGCATTGGACGCACTCTATTGTAATAGGTTGGAGATGCTCTTGACGACAATGTGGGCAGCTATTGCACAAACGATTTTGAGCCACTGTTGCTAATGAAAAGATATGTGGGAGTTGATCCATCACTAACAGCAGGTGCTTCTTGACGTCGCCACTTTTGAGGGTCGCAACTGTTTTAGTGAAACTTAACATCATTTGAGTGATTGTTGCCACAATGAAGAATTAGGGTTACTACAGTTATTTGTTCCTTCAACTAGCTCAGGAGCCACTTAGTTTCTATTTCTAAAGTACTAAAACTAGAAAGAGACCCAAAATGAAACAGAAAGTAAATCAAATCTTAACCACGTCCCAATCCTACCTTAATTAACCCCAAACATGCTTGCAGTGACTCAACCAAAATTGGAAAGAGAATCACAAACAAAGATGTATGGAGAAGAACCACAAGCAAAGTAATATTTCAATTATCCATGAAAATCATCACAGCAAAGAAAAAAAAACAGAAAAATGCTGAAAACTGGAGAAGACATAGCAACCAAAGCTTATTGAAGTGGTCAGGTAGGTAAAAATAAACTTCAAGTCATCATGAAACTGACACAGCGACACTGTAAAATTAGCTCTTAAACATATGAAGCAACAACAAAAAACCCTATTTCTTCATCAGAAAACTAGCTAGGATTTTACATGTTCACCTTGTCGGGAGAAACGGGTCATGCCTTGGAAGAGCACCCAAGGAAGCTCACATACACATTAGAGCTCACATTTGAGTATATAAGTGCTTATACCTAGTACTCTTCCGATGTGGGACTTTGAATTCACATGTGGACATAACACACCACCAATGTCCACTTCAGCATTCAGCTTCATACTTATCTCTAACTACTAAAACATCTACAGCTACAGCTACAGCTACCTTTGTTGTTAATGTTATCCACTTGGACTCGGACCTACTTTTCCTATCACCATTGCAGCTCCCACCACTGGGTTTTGGGTTTGGCTTCTAAGAAAGTGACAAGCATTAATGAGTTAATGGGTGATGAGAAAGAAACCACCCAAAACCTTCTGTCTAAATGATTAGACAAGTCACACCATTTTTTAACAAACTCACATAATCTATCAGGACTATAAACCACATAAGGGTATAAAATTGCATGCTTCTGTGTTTGATTGTGCCTCGAACAGAGAACGAGATATCGATCCAGATTTTATGGACCATATCGTTCACAAAAGATGGGGAAGAGTCACGTCTCTTTATCTCCCATTTTCAAAAAATAAAGTAGAGGAGTTCCCATAATCTTACAAAAGTACACGGAACATATAGGAGTAAAAAGATATAAGGTTCTATGAACACTTCGAGAAAATGACAGTATCCTGGTACAGTACAGTGCAAACCCTCTATATAGGGCTTAACCACTATCCATCCTGGTAAATCATACCATAGAAAAAGGACATTCTCCTAAAGAAAAAAAAGTATCCTAGCACAGTACAATGCAAATCCTATATCACTCAACAAACTTATATATTTTATCTATAATACTGACAACACAGGGATTGGAACCAACAACTTCATGCTTATTACATGAAGTATTTGTCACTTCACCCGCAACTTTTGGTATATCACTCAACCACCTATACGAGGTTATTGGCTGGTAATTTCTAAAGAAAAAATGGCAGTACTGTCAAACTAAAACCAAAGACATCTTGTGTCTTCTACTGACCTGATAACCAACTACACCTTGACACGTCTAAAGATAACATAACAGTTAGAGCATGAGAGAGAGAGGACATAAACAAAACAGTAAAACACCAAGAACAAACATGAATGGGCCTCGATGCAGTTTTCATACTGTTCACATGGAGTTTTCAATGCACCCAAGAACTGTATATGTGCATTTGCCCACACTAGATGTTGAAAAGGAACAGCAAGAAGACCCAACATGAAGACACCCACAAAGATACTCTTTAGCTCAAAAGGAGACACTATAAAAAGGGTCAAGATAACTCTCTATCCCCTCTGAAACTTTTCTCGCCATTATTGTCACTTGCAGGGGACCCATCCTCTTTCCCCCACCATGCAGCATCTAATCACAAAGGCATTATAAAATAAACATACCTCACCACCACTGAGTTCCACATAGCTGCTCCATCCAGCAATCATTCAAGCCTATCATTCACTCCATTAGACAAAAAACGATATTATTCTGGTTGGTGGTGCCCCATCTCGATAACTATTTTCTATCTTCAATCAATCGCCTTCTCTGTTACTTACGCAACTACATGACAGAAAAACTATTGATCGCAACAAAAATTACTTCCAAATTCAGTTACCCTCCACAAAACAACCTGCAGAATCAATCTCACCACACAAATATGAGAACAATTACACAAACAGTGATATTTCTCATTCCAACGGTCAATTTGAGGTCAACTTTGAATCTACTACAGGACAAGGATACATGGTAAATGGAAATTGTACTAGATAAATAAGGAATATAAAACACTGAAGTACTATTAATTACTCTAATCACTATTTTAATCTAAGGTGAATCAGAAGATTGGGCAGTAGGCAAATTTAGATACATATGAGGTGAATCTGCAAAACCTTACTGATGTTTCTCCATGGTTGGAACAAGCCAACTCATGCACCAATCTCAAACTGCTAAACCCACAGATGTGGCTAATAGTATGAAATGCACTATCAGCAACAGAAAACCCTTCACACATCAAACTGTTCTCAGTTATAACTTTTATCTGTTTCAGAAGTAACTGAAAACACTACGTAACATTATAAACATATATTCCACATCTAGAATCACCAACAGTAACCAAATTTGGAAGATATATTTGGTGGGAAAGAAGAATTAATGGCAGGCACTTTAAGCAAAGGTAGATTGCAAATTTGACTACAGATGCATTTCTTGTTCGTCAACGCTGTATTTCCTCTGGTTACTCATAAAGAGAACCATGAAAAGTTGGTGTCATTTGCGGAGAGAAAGTAACGAGGACAATGAAAGTGGAGAATCCTAAGCTCAACAATATCAACAGTAAACATGACATCAGCACTGTCCCCTGAAACGTGAGAGCATCCACTTAGTGGGCCAAGAAATTCTAGTGAGAAAAAAATAAACAAAAAACGTCTAATCTTCATTTAGATTTCTTGTGGATACCCCTCCCCCCTTTCTCCATTTATTATCTCCCTTCCTTCCTAGTTGATCTAGCGGCCCTTCTAAGAGTCACTACAAGTGTTCAACACATCATTCTTATTAGACAACCCCCATTTCTTTCTGATAAACTCGAAAATGATCTTCCTAGGAGAAGAAGCAGGTGAAATAACATCAAATACGCAAGCAGACACATTAAAAGTCGGTGACAACTACAACGACTGCAACAATGAAGGAACAGAAGAAGACAACACTCCAGATGAGTGGCTGAATCTGAGCCTGGGCACAAATTCACCCTCAACAGCTGGAGGTTCTGACTCACAATCAATACCAGGTTCTGGTAAGGTTTTCTCGTGCAACTTCTGCATGAGAAAGTTCTTCAGCTCGCAGGCATTAGGGGGTCACCAGAATGCCCACAAGAGAGAAAGGGGTGCAGCAAGAAGATACCAATCGCAGAGGATGATGACAATGATGGGTTTTCCTATCAATAGTCCTACAGCTCGGTCACTAGGTGTCCACCCCCATTCACTTGTTCACAAGCCAAACAGAGATGGAGCTCCAATCGTGGCAAGATTTGGCGGAACAAACACGGGGTATGGAATGGCATGGGCACCCTTCATGGTAGAGAATGCAATGGATATGATGTGGCCAGGCAGTTTTCGCCTGGATCAACAACTAAAGGAGCCATGGTCGGAGACAGCAACTCTTGACTTAAATCTTCGACTCTAGTAATTCTATCTTCATGTTTTTTGGAATGTTCTTTTTGTGCCCCTTCGCTGCTTTTGATTAGTTTGATCCACCAAGTACATAAACTAACTTTCCTGAGCAACCCGATGAGTCAACATCTGGGATGGTATTTCTACCTAATTACTAATACAACTAGCGATAAGAAACGCAAAGAATCTCCTACTGGAAGTGTCTGCTGCATGAAGACCTAGAGTATACCCTCACTCAGTACTTCAACTTTGTATTTGTGTAATGTAACCTATTGTGCTATAAGGGGTTATTTTCATCATAATAATAATAATCAAGTTTAAATACCGACTGAAATTATTTCATCCATAGTCTAGTAGTATTATGGTGGGAACTTTTTTTGAAGGCTGAGCTATATATATCAAGTTCACTATGAGATAGGTAAGGCAGGACCAAAAGGCAGAGCAACTCATAGACTCTACAATTACAAGTTTAAGGAGCAGCAAGGTTTATCTGCCGAGAATAACCAATTAGAATTTACCAGAAGAAGTAGATAACATGAGACTGTAAGAGGTGAGTTAGGGCAAAGAGAGAGTGGAGTAAGGTTCTTCCAGTTCAAGATCATTTAAGTGCTCTTACTCCTTTAGGTCACTTGGTTGTGCACCACTTATATGACACTAGTTCCATCTAAAATAAGATCAATTAATTGCAATTCCCAATAAGGTAATGAGGATTGAGTTACCAACAAGCAGAAGCAGACTCTTTAAAAACAAGGATCCAAAATATTACTTATCACAAATACAGATCAGAGAAAATAATATAAGTATAATCCAGAAAAATGAAATCAAACTTGCAACCATGCACAAAATCCTAAATTCAGATTTTCTAAAATATAAATTAAAAATTATTTTGAGATGATCTTCATGGTTGAGAGAGAGAGGAACAAAAACAAGATTACTCTGACTATCTTTCGCAAGTATCTTGTTGAGCTTCTCCTTATGACAAGTAATGGTGAAGTTCACAATGCAATTTTTTTTTTTTTTTTTTTTTTTTTTTTTTTTTTTTCCGGGAAA
>JAYMTP010002486.1:0-19569 GCA_036897365.1 Geranium brycei
GCTGGAATAGCTCAGTTGGTTAGAGCGTGTGGCTGTTAACCACAAGGTCGGAGGTTCAAGCCCTCCTTCTAGCGCTTTATTTTTTTCCTCCACATTTTCAGTCTTTGCAAAATTGGCCTACAACTTTCAGTTATTCCAAATCCGCCCCTTACATCTTTGCAAAACTAACCTGCAAATTTCAATTCTTCCAAATCCACCCCATACACTTTTACTCTTTCAATCTATAAGCATAATTTCCCGCTCAATCTCGAAAACGAACACTCATTTCAATTTAGGGTTCACAGTACAGGAGAAAAACCCTTTCTTCCCCAAACTCCGTGGCGCTAGCCACTGTAAATTCCATGGAGATGAGCGTTCCCATGGAGATCTCTGCGCCTATCTGCCAAGTCGCGACCGAGCAGGTCATTTATGAGCAGAACGACGCCGTTAAGTCAACTCCTCCTCCTCCTCCTCTTCCTCAACCAGCTCCTGCTTCTCCTTCGCTCGCCCAGGACAAGGTTCTCGTTTCAGGTAGGAAATGGAACTGTAACAGTCACTCGCCATCTATGTAGCTTACGCTTTTGTTTTTATTTTATTTTCAATTTCTGAATTTGTGACTTTGAAATTGATTGTTCGCAGTTGAGGTGTGCTTGAAACCCTCCAGCACTGCCCGGCCCGATGATGTCCGGTCCGCTGTCGAACGGTATGTGTTTGAATGTTGAAGCATTTGATGTTGAGTTCCCTAATATCTGATAAAGATGGGTTGTGGAGTTCTGTCTGTTTGATGTTTGAGTTGTTGGATTCGTGATGATTTTGTTGAGAATTTGGCTGTTGAGATTTTGCTGTCTTAGTGTTAAGTGGAGGGAAATTTTAATTTTTTGTTGTTAGGGCTTGTAGGGACGACATTAATGTTGATGTTCTTTTTGTTTGTGTTGTATTTAGAATGCTTGAGACGAGGAGTTTGAGCTATGTTGATGGACCGATTCCTGTTCCTCCAGATGATCAGTTTCTTACAGACAATGTAGATCGAATCTGTCTTTGTGTGACAGGTAAACTTGGTTGGTATGAATTAGGGATGTTGTTTGTCGTGGTAAATCGTTCATCTTATGACAAAAAGATTCTAACTGTGTTTTACTTTGTTTCATCCGGTTTTTAGAAGCTGGGTAGAATTTTATGGATTCATCTTATTTCAGTGTTTGATTTTTTCATGCTGTAGATGAGTGGGTAAAGGATCATGGTGTTCTTCTGTTTTGGCAAGTCAAGCCTGTGGTGCATGTCTTTCAGGTGATTCACCTTTTGTTATTTACCTGGTGAATAGGGCTTTTCTAATCTCTTGTCTGAACTTGTATTAGTTTAAGCCTCTCCATATGTCCCGTCTTTGTAATTTTGGGACCAATATAAAAATAGCTTTGATATATGAATCATGCACATTGTTTGGGTCAAAATTTGGATTTCTCATGATACGATGCTGGTGTTTTGAATTGCACTGAATAATCGTCACACTATTTTGAACCATCTCGGTCTTCACTTCAATTTCATAGCTTTCAGTATTGATTATTTTTACTGCATTGGGGGTTTTGCTTTGGCAGCTTAGTGAGGAAGGACCGTGTGAGGATTTAAGTGAAGATGGCCAACCCTCCAGTTTCAATGAATGGATTCTTCCTGCAAAGGAATTTAATGGCATGTGGGAAAGGTGTTTATGCCTAGCCACAACTTATTTGATAGTTGGTTGTTTAGAATCAATAATCTATTGACTTGGCATATGCTTTTGCAGCTTAATATATGAATCTGGTCTCAAGCAAAGATTGTTGCGATATGCAGCGAGTGCACTGCTTTTTACTGAAAAGGGTGTTGACCCTTTCCTTGTTTCTTGGAATCGGTATGAGAAATTTTGGTTGATATAATCTATATATTAGTATGAGATGTCATGAACTCATTCATAAAAGGTTGGGCATTTTTTATTTATTAGAATGCCATTATAGGCTGATCAAATGTCGTCTATTTTTGTGAATAAGAGACCAAAGTACTCCGTGTATTCAAAACAACTTAATTAACACTCCATAGCAGTATTGCTTATAGAGTTATTCCATTTATTTGTGGTTGCAGCATTATTCTCTTACATGGACCTCCAGGGACCGGGAAGACATCTTTATGTAAAGCACTAGCTCAAAAGCTTGCAATACGTTTCAATTCCAGGTTTTGTACTGTGCCTACCTGATGGATGCTTATTTTTAACTGTGTGATGATGTATTTAGTGAGCGGAATTGGTGTGATATATTTGCATATGATATCAGTTTCTTGTGTAACTTCTTGAATCAGATATCCACAGAGTCAACTGGTTGAAGTTAATGCACATTCTTTGTTTAGCAAATGGTTCTCTGAGAGTGGGAAGTTGGTAAGAAGCAGATTACTTCAGTTCTAGCTCTGAGTCTGAAGCAAGTTTGAGACATGTAGCTTATGCTTTGAGACATGTAGCTTATGCTTTTGAGTTAACCGTTTGAACTTTAGGTTGCAAAGCTTTTCCAAAAAATTCAAGAAATGGTAGAGGAGGAAACAAATCTGGTATTTGTCTTGATTGGTGAGCTTCAATAAGACAAAAGTTTTGAGTTAATTATATAACTTTCGTCACAATAGTTGTGATTATCATTATATGGTGATTCTACAGATGAAGTTGAAAGCCTTGCTGCTGCTAGACAAGCTGCTCTGTCTGGTTCTGAACCTTCAGATTCTATAAGAGTACTTTACTTTCTTGTCCCAAAATAATTCAGATTACTTTATCTAGAATCTCAATGTCTAGAGTACCAAGTGTTATAAAATCAAATTGAAAATTTAAATGTTTTATTCACTGTGGAAGTGACCTTTCAGGTTGTGAATGCTTTGCTAACCCAGATGGATAAATTGAAATCGTCACCCAATGTGATAATAATGACTACATCTAACATAACAGCTGCTATTGGTAAGCTATTGGATCTATGAATTTTACCTTTACACATGAACTCCTTTTCTCTAAACCTTCCATGTTCACAATTATCCTGACCAAATTTCTTTAACTTCCACGATTGTTGTCATTATCAGTGCACACATTATATTTTTTCTTCCCAATCAATGGATTTGCCAATGATCTCTTTTTAACCTGAACAATTGATCTCCCAGCTGTATATGTGTTCTTTATCAATCTAGCATTTCTGAGGTTTAAGCAAATGATATTCATGGTTTGTGTCTCAAAATTCTCTACATTTAGCATTATAGATTTGCCAAATGATGAGTTGCAGATATTGCGTTTGTTGATCGAGCAGACATCAAAGCTTATGTTGGTCCTCCAACTCTTGAAGCTCGCTATGAAATTCTAAGGTCTTGCTTGCAGGAGCTCATTCGAAGGGGTATATTGGCAAATTTTCAGGTGCTGATACTTCCCAATTCTTGTTGCATGATTAAGTGTCAATGTTAGCTCGACTTGCGGATTTTTTTCATAAATTATGGAAAATGGAAATTTTACAGGGCTCTGATGGCATCATACTCCCAAACTTTGCTGGTTTGAAAGAGAGACTGAATATGCCAGAACTTCAGGAGGCCCAAACATTAAACTTCTGTAGACAATTGTATACAGCTGCAGAAGCATGTGAGGTTAGGTTCATACTCGTTTTAGCCTATTGAGTTTGCGTTTTTTTCTGGATCAATGGATTAACAAAATCTTTTCATTATTTGGATGCTCTTCTCTGTTCCGTAGGGATTGAGTGGAAGGACATTGAGAAAGCTGCCGTTCTTGGCACATGCAGCGCTTTCAAACCCTCACTGCTCTGACCCTATCAGTTTCTTGTGTACATTGATAGAAACAGCAAAACGTGAATGTAGCGAGCAGCCTGATTAAGTTCAATCTCGCGCTGCACATTTAGGGCCATTGGCTTTACTGGAAAATGTAATATACTTTTGTCTGTGATGATAATGATATCATGAGAAAAAACAATTTTTTCATCTGTTTCTGTTTAGTATTCACATTGACATTCTTCTATCATCTTCATGATCATTATAGGCTTAAATACATTGCACAGCGATTTTGCTGTTGAAAAAAAGTTGGTAGCCTTATTGACTTGTTGGCCATGAACCACCCACCCTATTGTGCTGTAGTGTAGGGCACTTCTTTTCAAGACCATGTTGGTGAGATTTGGTTTAACATTATCTTGTCTTTACCTCCTTTTTCTTGTGTTGCCGTTTCTCGGGGTGCCATTTTGTGGCTTTATCTTTGATTTTTAGAGCTACTTTTGGTGACAGAATATAAGTGAAAATAAACAAGATTTTCTATCCTATTCTGAATACAACAAATCTTTATCATCAAGTTTTGAATTGAATGTATTCTGTATGAATACAAATCACAAATAACCCATTTCTTGTGTTCTTATGGAATTTCAAATGGTTGAAAACTTAAAGTCAAAATAAGCTTGGTCACTCTTCGTTATGAACAAGATTATTTATTTCAAAAGTGAACAACTTTGAGTGAGAAAACGAAAAGCGAAAGATGGGCCCAACGGTGAGAGGGCCCACTAAGATTGTCTTCTTCCACGCCTAATGTGTTTGGTCCGTTAACAAAACAAAGAAAGGTGAAAAAAACGGTCCCAATCCACATTCCACTTCTCTTAACGGGCGTGGCAGGCAATTTTCACCTTCAAAAATTGCCTCCTCTACAAAAAAATATATATGTATGGTCCCTATAATTATATAACAAACTAAAATTTGTTAAATGTAAATATATATTATCCATAGGACATGTAAAAAACGAAGTTGAAGTAGTGTGAGGGGCCAAATCCACCTAAAAGCTCAAGCTGATATGTGGGCGGAAACAGACGAGCGGGGGCAGGTAAAAAATGGACGCTCTCCGATCCATGGGTTTTAATCCCGAAACAAATGGCACATGGATGTCACGTACATGACAAGACCAAGCTCTGATACCATGTCAGAAGTCCAACCCACTTAAAAGCTTAAGCTGATAGGTGGAGCCTGGAGGCTCAAATTATTATATAAACTAGTAAACAGATACACATCTTTCATATATGATACTCTAACAAGCAGCGATCTAAAATAAATTCAAAACAAACTCTATTTTTTATTGTACATATATATAAAGAGCCTTTAGGAGTTTATGGGAGGTTCAGCTTTGGGTTGGGTCCATGTATAAGCACTCCATGTCCATATATATTGAATAGAGTATAGATACATATGTATCTTTTTCCTTGTGAAAACGTGCCCTCCACTGTACATTAAAGAGAAGAATATGCATGCGGGAATATAACCTTATTACACCGTCAACTCTTTCTTTCTCTCTCTCTATATATATATATCTACATTACATGTGTGTGTGTGTATATATGTGTGTCTCAGCTTCTCTTCTTCTTTCACATATATATATACATGGTTGCCAAGAAAGACATGTTCAACTTTGAAACATCAATTTTTTTGTTGGTGATGAGTTTGCTACCACAACTCCAAGAGAGGCAAGGTCATAGAGACGACGAGATGTGTATCAAGAACTGGTGTTATGATTCACGTCTTTTTAATACAAAGTCTCAGTGGGAGTTTAATGTTATGGCTGCATGAACGACCATAATCGGCGTGCAATGCAACAAGGGGAATCAAGCTCTGTTGGTCCGGTGATTCGTCAATCACATATTTGTAATCTTCTCTTTTTTCATCGTCATATATTTTCTGTTTTAGCTTTATCAGTCCGTCTAGGTATGTACTAGTCAGGTGTTCTTTAACCCTCTCCACCACAATAGTTAAGCTATCTTTATAAATAGCTAGAATGAATGGAGTTAGTTTATATATGTAGTATTATGAATGTCCGCTTGAGTTCTTCATTAATTATATCTATTTAATTGTTATTCCAATCGGATCTATGTACAATCGAGATAAAGCTGATTCCAATATCGAGTGGGCCTCTTTTTGCACTGATTAAGATAAACATGCGTGTTTTAAGTGGTTTTCTGGTGTTCACGCTTACCTAATCAATTAGTTATTAGTGACTTTTGTAATCTAATCAAATTAAACATTGTCACTCTACCTGATCAAATTATTTCATTTGGATTTAATTATTAATCGAACTTCACTCAGTTAGTAAAACAAAACGCTACACTTCATGTATTTCTTTCTAACATATTCATATTTGAAGTAACATATTATTATGATTATAAAATGGCTAATATCCAATACAAATATTAATATTCATCTTAGAGTTTTATAATGAAAAACTGCATGTTACTGTTTGTTCAAGGAAACTAGAGTTATACAAAAAATATTCACGAAAATGCATAAAAATCAGAGGGGGAGGGAAGAATTTTGAGAATATATGTAATTATATTTTAATAATTTGACTATCTAAAATAATTAATTAAACCAAAACCAAACAAAACTCTTAAAATTATTCCAACCAATCAAATAATCCATTTTTTATTTTGACTTTGATTATATTTTCCATTATATATATCCAAATACTACACACCCTATTTCAATTAGTGTGCATTATTAGCTTTACAGCTAATAACCAAATAGTGTAGAGCTGAGAAACTGACATGTCAGTGAGCATGAGACATTCTCTTTATTTCCTTGTTTATATGTTTTGCTTCTCTTTAATCATCATAAAAGTTAAGGTTGACCAAATATAGATATACAGAATATTCCTGCTGCTTCCAGATTTGCGATCTCAATGCAATTATAAGCTTTATTCATCAACAATGTTAATGTACATAAATATGGTGATTTTGATTCTTATACCTTTGTTTTTAGGGTAAAAGTTGCTCACTTTCCTCAGTCTCACTTCTGTAACCTGCAATTTAATCCCATAAAGTAGCAAATGCCATGGAAATGTAACTTGGGCTTTACAAATGGGCCAGGCCTAATCTCAACAGTTACTCATAGTGGGCTGATCATGGAACAAGCCCGAATAGACCAAAGTTATTAAATAATTTAATCAGGGGAAAATGTACACTTCATCGTAATACTTTAACTATCAGGTTGGAACAATCTACCCCTAAAATACATCCAGTTGAAAATAAACAATTTTTTTATAAAAATTATAAAAAAGAAGAAGAAAAGAAAACCAGATCTAGACCATACCTCCGACCAGATCTTTCACACTTTCATTTTTTTTAGTTTTTAATAGTTTATTTTAACCAATGATATTTTAAGGGTAGTCCCAAACCGATAGTTAAGGTACAAAAAATAATTATAATACCAAAATATTAAAATGATATAATTAAATATAATAAACTGTCATCATCTTTTTAATGAATTATCAAAATAGAAATCTAAGCTGAAGAGGTGAAAACTTGTGTGCCAGTGTCCTGCCATAAAGTTCAAGTTTCTTAATCAATAAGGACTCATCATAACAATCTTTTTCAAGTGTTTGGTGTAGGTGTAATGCACCTACATGCATGTGTATACTCAAATGAGTCACATTCACATGATCCACCACACACAACAAGGTTGACACTACTCTTAATTATTCTTTTCTTTATTTGTTATGCTTACTTTTAGTTTATAACCCCTTTTTAAAAAATATCTATAATTTAATTAGACAAGATGTTTATATTTGGAATTAGTGGACGATGCTGGCCTCCTTTTAGATTATTAGTACTCTCTTAATTCATTCCCTAATTTATTCATCATCAATGTTGGACAAATGACTCCTATCCAAAAATACAACAAATAAATTTCATCAGGAAAAATTGCAAAAATCTCTTTATATTATTTCAGTTTTGCAGAAAGTCTCCATCCGCTATTTTTGTTGCAAAAATACATTCGTCCACCTTGTATTTTTTTCACAGTCAATGTAATTTTGTTGAAATAGACGAAAATTTTGAAATATTTTCATATTCCAGAAAATACCATCACCACTTAGTATATAAAATTGCAAAAAACTTTTCATATACAAAAGTGTAATAATATATGAAAAGTTTTTACAATTTTATATACTAAGTTGTGAGGGTATTTTAACATTTTTGGAGTTGAAAATGGAAAACGGAGAATTTCTGAACCCAACAAGAAATTTCTGAACTCGACGGGAAATTCTCGTCCCCGTTAAAAACGGAGAATTCCCAATCCATTTTTAACGGGGACGGAAATTGCCAAATCTGCTTCAAATCCGCCCTGTTGCCATCCTTAAATGGACGGAGAGTTTTTGTAACAAAAACGTCGAACAAAAACTTTCTGCAAAACTAAACATGCCATGGACCACTTATATTTTTGTGTTTACAATTGTATGTATTTTTGTTCACATTCATGTTTACTTGGAAAAATTAACTGTTAGGGTTGGAATCAATCTGTCGAGACAAGTTCAGTCTTGTTTACTAGTATAATTAAATTAATTATATTTTAAATCTTAAGTATGTTAGGCTATCGTTAAATATTAATTATTTGTTTTGAAATTGATTTTTGGAAAAAATAATGATTCATGTTTTACTAAGAATACTATGGATGCCACGAAAAGTTATTAAAATCAATTTGATTTGTAGATACCGTGATAGATCGATTTTAGTATTTTACTTTTTTATGTTTTAGAATTAAAAAGAACTGATTAAGATAGAGGACAAATTATTGATTTATTTAAATTGAAACAAACTTAGTAACAATTTTAATAGTCAACACCAAATTAATTATTTTGCACACTAATTAAAAAGCTCTGAGATTCTCTCGACAAGTAGTTCCAACGCAGTTAATCAACTCAAAACTTTAAAAAAAAGGTAATGAGTAATATGAATTGCCACTTGACTTGGTTGTCAAGTAGTCCTGAATTTTATGACATGTAATAAAGTTTTGTGGATTATAAATTACTCAATTCAACATCAAAATTAAAATAATTGTTTACGCATGCTTTTAATGCTCTTGTGGTGTACGTATTAGGAATTTGCATATGCAAGTTTTAGTTTTATAACCAAAATTTAATTATTTAAAGCTCTAAATCATGTCAATGATGTGGAGTGCAGGAGTGAGTATGAGTAGGGTATTTGGATACATCAAGAATCTTTTTATACCGATTCGATGTCTTAATTTTAACATATAAGAATCGAAATAAAAAATAATGAATATGAAAACACCGATTTTAATTTGCACATGTTTTATATCAGTTCCACTCTTAAGTCCAGAATACTGAAAATTCTAAATTATAATCATAATAAGCCATATTAGTAATTATAATCATATAAGAGTCTTTTTATACATCGACAAGTATCATATATATGAGAGTGAGATGGAGGGTGAAAATGCCATAACGTGTAGCAATTTTGACATGTTTCAGACATTTCAATAGTTTCAAGTTCATATTTTAAAAGGAAAGATTGTAAAATCGAATCTGGTTGCCTTTGATGGATATGAATTTCTTTTGAATAAAATAGGTTAAATGTTGTAACCACCGAACAAAATATGTATTAAAATCATTCTTTTAACAATTAATCAGTATTTTTATTATATAATCCATGCATATTATATTCATGTTTATCATAAGTAAAATACTTAATGACTTCTTTTTAGGGAATGATGGCAGAAAATCCCTATGATCAAAGGTGAAGATCACAAAATCATGACTTATCCACTAATTATTTCTTCCTTTCAATTAAATGATACCTTTTCTTCTATTGCTATGAAATTCTTGAATTAAATACACAATAAACCATCTTACTATTTTAAGATTTCTCAAACCATTATTGCATGGTCCGAACACAAACCCTTAAATTTAACTTAAAAGTACATTTCTTTAAATTTAAGACAGGGGGATTTAATTCTAATAAACAATTGAAATAATTATAAAACAACAAAAAATTAGCATTATTTAAAAAGAGTAATTGTAAATACTTACTTGATAAGTTGTTCACTTATAAAAGAATACATAAAACTTATATCATAAATATTTACCGTGGAGAATTAATCATTTATAAATAACTATCATTTAATTTTTTTTTTTGGAATAATATTTAAGGATGAATTAATATATGACTAATGAGATCAGCTTAAGTGTGACCTAGTGGTTGACATTGCTTATTCCCAGGGCTCAGATCATGATTTAAGGCTCAATACTGTATTTGGGTGGAGTAAGTTTAATGATAGATAGGAAAATGTGATGTACTGTTCAGAAATATATATGACTAATGAGAATTTTCATCAATAGCTGATGCTAATTTACTCGCATCTAAGTTGATATTTTATGTGATTATGCTTTTGTAAGAAAGCGGATGTGCGTAAAAGTTTTGTGGTAATTGGATGCAAGAACAAGTATTTTGAACATACATTTGAATTTCGAATCATGGGGTTTCTCCAACCCGCTGTGGTAGAGGCTATGACTTGCATAATGTTTAATATGTTTCAGTATGTAGATAACTGTTTGTAGAGACAATGTTCATGTGTACGCTTGTCTATGGGTGCGAGGACTATCACACCCAATTTATTGAATAAATGAAAATAATTGGATTAGTCCCACATAATTTATATAATGTAGTAAAGGCGAACCACGTTGAATCAAGCTTAAACTTTGACGATTTTTTTCAACACACACTTAGATTACTTGTAAAAACTCATTCAATAGAGCCACACAAATTGAGCCCCGATTCAACTCTCTTTTACATCCAATTTGTAACTAAAGAATTTGTAAGATATATGCATTAATAATGACCGACAAAAATGGTATAAGAGAAACAAATTTTAAGAAAAAGCCACGTGTCTATTATCGAGAAAGTAGCTTTAGTGTGTGGAAGAAGGAAAAAATTAAAGCCTTTAACGATGTCAGAGCAAATTATATAACACCACACACAACACCACCATTCATCACCACACTCAGTTGCCTCGTCGGAGTCTCGCCGGAAAAGCCTCCACCTCCGCCGGAAACCCGACCCATGGACGTCGATTTCCACCACACCGGGCGCTTCTCTGTGGCCCACGCTGCTCGCTTCAACTGCACTGGTACTGCTGCTCCTAAATGCTTCTGCTTTCCGGTGAAAACGCTTCTGGGTGTTTCTGATTTTGGGTTTATTTCATGAATGGAACTGTTTCATGAACTGGGTCTGTGTTTTTTTTTGGGTTCTAGATATGGTTGTTAAGGGTCCTATGTGTTTCCATTTACCATACTTACTTGGTCCTATTTTCTGGGTCTTGAGGGATTGAACCGATTTCAGCTGGGAAAAAATGAGCTGATCTTTTATTTATAGAAAGATAGATTTTTGTTGTGATTTGTAAGTAATTAGTTTTCATTATTGATGTTAAATAGGATTTAAGTTTTATTTTCTCATATTTAACACAAATTTCAATTTGCCTGTTAGATTGGGTACCACAAAAGGGAAAAAGTCTGATATAGGAAAGGCCCAATAGTGTGGAAATATAAGAAGATTCTAGAAAGAAAAAAGGTATTTTTTTGGGGGGAATTAGGGTACACAAGAAGAGTCATTTTGAGGTCTAAGGATGATCAGTTTCAGTTAATGAAGAGGGAAAAATGTCAATCTAGTGGCAGGTAGTCATGGTAAAGGATGCAGGTGGATAGTGATTATAAGGGGAAGCAGAAGAGTGTTCAGTATTTTGAGAAATGTACCAAAGACTTGAATGAGCAATTGTCGAAGTTCTGGGATAAGGTAGAGAAGCTTAAGATGAAGAAGTCCTTGAGGAAGAGTGAGCACTAGAAAATCAAAATCTGGAGTTTATGTTTATGGTGCTATCATCGTTGCATGTGAAAACACCCCATTGATAGAGATCATAGGTTTCTGCATTGGCATTGTTCATTATAGATCACAAAGACCAAAAAACTAAGTGTTTTATGAATCTATGATTTTGATCTCTCTTTGAGAGCTTTTTGTTAATGACTTTTTGGGTTTATGGGTTTATAGGGTTATTTTATGGATGATGGTTTCTTCTGTACAATACATGCCTCTTTTTTTTCGTTCCATGCACCATGCTAACTTAATCTTTTCTTTTTGATGATGGCAAACAGATGAATCTGAAGACGACGACTCAAGAGCTTGCTTTCCTTGCCCCTTCTGTTATGTGGAAATTGAACTTTCTGTGTTCTGTAGCCATTTGCAAGAAGAACATTGCTTTAACTTGAAAGATGCAGTATGTGGATGTCTTCTTCTTCTTCTTCTCATTGTCTTCTTACTAAATTTTTTATTCTACAAATGTAAATATTGCACCTTAACTTAGATATAATGTACTTTATTACCTTGTCCTTTGACTGCTGTTTAGTGATTTGGATTTACATACAGGAGGTACTGATTTGGATATTGTAATTTACTATAGAAAGAGAAGTAGGTACAAAATTAACAAATCCATAAAAAAATAGACTCCATTTTAAATCTTCATGACATTACCCATTTCTTAATTAACATTTTCCTCATGTTTCTCAAACCAAATATATGTTAAGTCATGTCACTTGTTTGTAGAAAGGAAAGAAAAAAAAACTTTTAATGTCTACACATGATAAGACATTCTGCAATATTTCTGTTTACAATTTAAGCTTGATGTTATTTACTATTGCTCCATCAGGTTTGTCCTCTGTGTGCTGGAAATCTGGGAAAAGATGTCATTGGACATTTTGTAGTGCAGCATGCAAGTTCATTAAAGGTACTATTCAGTACTCACAGAGTTTAAATCTCTGTATTATGTGTTCATTTAACAAAGTGCAGCATTTTTATTCTCTTTGCTTCCATGTTATTTGAAAAATATCTTTGTCGTTTGCAGCGGAGGAAAAAACCTCAAAGTTCTGGCTTCTGGACTGCTGGTCAGAGGGAGCGGAGCTCGTCTACAAGTGCTAGGAGAAATGATTCTGCACCCGACCCACTTCTCTCCCCATTTCTTTGCCATACACCTCTTCCAAACCCGGAAATTGTCCAGCAAGAAGAATGTCCTGATTCTGGTGCCATCACTTCTAATTTGAAAAGGTATGCTTCTTCCATCATCCATGAAAAACAGAATTATCCAGTTGATCTTTCTTGCGATTAAATTTGTGAACTTACATAGTTGGCCATATATTAATACTGAGATTTCTGACTAATCTTGTTTTCCAGTGATTATTTAGCATTATAGTTTAATAACTATTATCAGCAACACGGTCTGTTATTGTGCATTTGGAACTAATCTGATGAAATCTGACCCTGTAATGTAAAATTAGTGCACTAGGAAAACAAGAAACACCGTCGTACATATCAATCAAACGATGCTTAGGAGCGTTTCAATGGCTGATTTGACATTTAACTAGATAAAGTTGTTTCCTGATCCAGTTCTTATATACCATTACACTGTCCGAGCTTATTGACTCGTGCTTTCCTAGACATTGTGCCCAAGCATATTGACTTCCTATAGCTCAGTGGTTCATAGGCCAATAGGTAAGATCCAAACCGACTTCTTGACTTAGTGCTTCACCTGTAGCCTTTTAGGGTGGTATTATTTCACTTATAAGAGATTTATCTCCGTCAGAAATTTAGGGTAATAGAATAATCATTTTATTGCTGATAAAAAAAAGAAGAATACCTTTGTCTTGCTCCCGTTCCATCTGGCTTGAAGTTAATGAAAGATTCAAAATGATAAATTAAACTCAAAGAATTAAATAAGAGATAAAAAAGGGAAGAGTGAAACAACTCTTAAATGGGAGATAAGATAATTTGGTAGGGATGAAAATTTGGTACTCAATAAGCAACTCTTAAATAACTTAATCGAAGACCTGGAGTATTCAGCACACAAATAGATGTTTCTCTGTTTGTATGATTTGGGTTGTGACAACTCGATTGTATCTGACATTGGATATGTTCCGAAGAGACCAAATAAAGTTTGTCAAACAGATCTTACTTTTTGAATTTAGAACTTGATCTTTGGTACATTCTCTTTTTGGTGCATGTGAATCATAAAAGGCATGCTGATGATCATGCTTTATTGCAGTATCGTCATGTCTATTCATATAGTCCCAAATAATTCGCCATTGCTCAGATATGCACATGAATGTAGGTTGATTAAAAGTATTCTCTGCATGCATTTAATTTAACTATTGGGTATCACTGATATTTTTTGGTTGCACACAGCGACGATTCATCTTCACTCGATGAAGGTCATAAACAGGACACTGAAGAGAGAAAGCAGAGAGCTGCATTTGTTCAACAGTTGATGGCATCAATGATCTTCTAGGTTCACTGCCAATTGCATGAAGTTGGAAATTTTCTGGCAGATGCAAATAGCTCGGTCACAATGCCGCCTCATCCGCAAAAGTTCCGGATCCTTTAGGAAGACGAAACTAGTTTTAGCTGGAAAAAAGAAAAAAATGTTTTACTGGAAATGTTGTGTGTATATATATATATATATATATATCTGTAGTCAGTGTATTTGGAGCTTTTATCAAGTAATGGTTAATGAGTATGAGGTTTTATCAAGTAAAGATCAATCAGTAGTATATATTGTTTACTTTTGAGCCGTTAATGCATAAATTGGGCAGAATAAAAGGAATGATCTTGGATTTTGGGTCTTCAAGGTTGGATCTTTTATTGTGATAAAAGTGAAATGAACTGTTTTTGTGATGCTAATTGGAAGATCAACTATGAGATTTGCTTTGACTTTTGTAAATCTCAAAATTTTCCCATTGCCTTCTGAACTGAATTCTGGTACATTGAATCAGATTATTGTTGTAATTGCATGCTTTAGGACCATTGGTAGTCTCAAATCATCATAGTTAGTTACAAACACTGCTCCTTTTTGTGCAACTAATGAGTATTACAACAATTTTCTGGGGATCAACACTTCCTCAATCCCATTTTTTACCCTTTACTCATGAAATTAATCTTGAACACACCAGTACTGATGTTTGTTCCTGAAGAGAGCTTCAAATGAGCCCTAAAATGATTAATGAACTAAAAACCCACAAAGCTGAAGAGAAGTAGGAACCATATCTGCTACTATTACACCAACAGTGTAGATTCCTCAGTCTTATATCTTTCTTTCTGAGACTGTCACTCCCAAGATTCCTCTACCAAGAAAAGTCACTAAAACTTGACAGAAACTCATATATCATATTCAAATGATAAATTACATATAAAAAGGATTCACATTGGAAACCCAACTATTGCATGTAATATCGTAGAGTTTTGACTGGTCTTGGATCCATCCTTTTCTAACCTCTCATGTGCAGCAATGCTTCCAATGACTCTGGTTTGGGAAGTTGGGGACACAAGTGTATTTTAAGTGCATCACAAGCAAAACCACCTAGGATCCATAGAGATTGTCTTGTTAAAAAGAATGTATCACTTATAAAAAATATACAATATATAATTAATCTTTAAATATAAATCCAGGTAAGCATGAGATGCTAGGCACTGCTGCAGATGATTAAATATTATATATGTGTATATATAAGTGTGAAATGGTTTCTTCTTCTTCACACACTCACTCCCATTCACTGACATCTAATTGCCAGTTTGGAATTGATTTTTTTATTTAAAATTCCAGTGATGCTGCCAAGAACACCTCTGCTGGCAGCACCCATATGTCTCATACCATCTTGTGAGTAAGATCTCTCTCTCTCTCTCCCTCCCTAAAAAAACTGGGTTTTTCCTTTTCCATTGCCATTGCCAAGTTTGGTGTTTTCTTGAAACTGGTTGATTCTGAAGAAATATGATGCAAGACCCAATTGGGATCCCAGCTTGCTTCTCCTCTGGAGGGAAGGTGAGTGATGATCATCCAGGTGCTGTGAGCAGGTCTGGCCAGAGTGTGTTCATGTCTACATACAGAACAAAGCTGGCTGATCAGAGCCGTCTGATCACCATCACATGGTGCAAAAACCTGATGCTCCATGGCCTCTCAGTGTCTGTGGAGGGTGGAGATGGGGAGAGCCAGCACTGCACCTGCAAGGTTGAGCTCAAGCCATGGTACTTCTGGAGGAAGCACGGCTCCAAGCGCTTTACTGTGGATGGCAAGGTCGTCGAGGTCTTCTGGGACCTGAGGGATGCAAAATTCAATGGAGAGACAGAGCCAAGCTCAGACTACTATGTTGCAGTGGTCTGTGGCCAAGAAATGGCGCTGCTTCTTGGTGATCTCAAGAAGGAGGCTTACAGGAAGACCAATTGCAGGCCGGCTGTGCTTGATCCAGTCTTGGTTTCAAAGAAAGAGCACATTTTTGGGAAGAAGAGGTTCTCAACAAGGGTGAGGTTCCATGGGAAAGGGAGGTTGCATGAGATCTCGATCGAGTGCAAGAACAAGTCAGTTGCTTCCAGTACTGTCAGCAATGGCGGGTTGGAGCCGGAGATGGAGGTGAGGATTGATGGGCACTTGGTGATCCATGTGAAGCACCTGCAATGGAAGTTTAGAGGTAATGAGTCAATTCATGTCAACAAAGTTAGAGTAGAAGTGTATTGGGATGTCCATGACTGGCTCTTCAGTCCTGGCTTGAGGCATGCCCTCTTCATTTTCAAGCCAGTCGTGTCACCACTCTCGAGATCATCTTCTTCTTCCCCGCCATTGTCATCATCGTCAACATCAACGACGCCATTGTCTTCCCAGACAGGGATGAGTTCAGGGTCAGCAGATGGGTTCAGTTCTGGAGTAGGGTCAAGTGAATTTTGCCTCTTTCTATATGCTTGGAAGGTTGAATGAGAAAAGAACTGCTTCCTTTCACCTAAAAACTCAATATGATAAATGGAGTCCTCAAAATATTTTTGTATAATCTGCATTCTTTCGACGCGAGACTTTCTACAGTTGAGTCAAAGGGAAAATGAGGGTAGGGCCCAGAAGAGGTGAGGAGGTTGGGAGTTAGGTCACAGCTGGGTATGAACAAGTGCCCATAATTGGATAATACACACCCATTCACATGCACTCATCTCTGTCTTTGTTATCTATTTTAAACAAATATTTCTCTTAGACTATTGTTCTGATCTTGATAAGTGAACAACTTTCATTGAAATTATATATACATATCTCTATCAGTCTTTCTATATGTATGTTCTTTGTAACTTTTATAGTAACTTTATATATGCTGATAGGCTGAAAATATTTTCCATTAGGTTACTTTTGGTTCCAGAAACATGTGATGATCATTACCAAAACTATTCCTGTTTGCTTAATCACTTGTTTTTTGGTAACTAAGCTGAAAGATTCAGTATAATAGAAAGCATAATTATGAGTTCATGTGAGTACTAGAAATTGAAAAAAGTCAATGTTGTCAGAGTCAGAACTTAGAAATGAGGTAGCAGCTGCCTTTGACAATGGGCTAATCATTAGTAGCTTTATGAATTATTGTCTGATACAAAAATAATAGCACTAGACATAGCATTATGCAATGAAACCAGACCTAAAACAGCAACTTAATAATGAAGGGAATATAGAGAATCCATCCTACTTGTTGGTTTGCCAAACCCACCAACAATTTACATTAAACAATTTCTGACCTGTTTCTTCCTCATTTTGAAATACATTTACAAATCTGAATTTGATGCTGATATTCGATCTTCACTTCGATCCAAAACCAAACCACTTTGACAGGAACGACTTGCCTTTCCCTCGAGAACCATCTGAAGCGGCTGCAGGAGGTTTTGATGGTAATGGGGCTTGTTTAGCTGGAAGAGAGAAATAAATAATATGCGCGATTTCAGGTTTGAAGTATGAGTTACAACACGCGCAAAAAATAAAGTTTCCAAGATGGCAAGAGAATTGACATTTCTAGTATCAGAATATACATGATCGTCATTGGGCTTGTGGATAACATAATGGTTAACAGCAGAGAATCACCTGAAATTGGCGAAACTTTGATAGGTTTTGCGCCTCTCGTATCTTTAGAGTTGTGTGTGGTGGGTTTGTGTTGAGGACTGGCGGCAGACCTTCTCACAGAAATTCTGACATCTTGGTAAGGCACAGAGGTTGATTTTCTATGTTCAGAATGTGCTTCATTACCATAACTGCCTGCAATCGCTCCAAGAGAGGTAAAATGAAACATGGCAATATCAGTACATACAAAGAAGACTAAAAAGCACATCACTGTAATGGTAATGGCAGCTTCCGGGCTCGGGATATTTCAAATCCTACTACAAAGATACGAGTAAATTATCTTACTGTCAAGAGGTTGCTTCCCGTAGTTATTCTTCAAGACTTCAGAAAAGGAATTCTCGGTTTGATCTTGCATCACTGACAAAAAAAGGATAGTTCAGATCGTTTTTTTCAAATACATATGGAGGTTCAAAAGCTCAAGCTTACATTGATCGTGAAGAGCATTTCTGTAGTTTGGTGATGACCCGACCAATAACAACTGCACTGCCTCTGCATCCCTTGTCACTGTGTTAGACGCCTTCAGATTTTGGGTGTCCAATACAATTCCAGCAAGCTGCAACCCACAGAGTACCGAAAATCACTTCTTTTCTCAGCCATCTAAAGAAAAGAAAACAGACAATTCTAATATTTTATCATCGAGTAGAATTTACCAAAAGTTTTTTCAGCATTGGGGTTTCGAGTAGATCATAGGCATCTTCACAGAAATTATCCGTAAGAACAGTACATTGAGACCCGTCCTGTAACAACAGCAAGAACCATTATCAGTTCACAAATGGTCTAATAGATTTCAAATACCAACCATAACCTATAGAAGCAACAATTACCAACCTCGCCATTGGTTTTGAGTACATCTTGTCCAACCACAAGCATGTTTAGTTTCCCAGCCATCACCAGACCCTCCAAATCCACCTGATCACAAATTACAGCGGCATCGTCAAGGCATTGTAACTATTTAGTCAGTAAGTGAAAATATAAAGTTACAAAAACACAATAAATTGCTTTCACAAAATCCTACTGATAGAGCAACCATCACAAAAACACCTTGGGCTATATACTTTACAAAGTCATATCAAACCGGTAGATATGCTCTACCAATCCTCAAAATCCTTATACACCCAAGTTTCATCGCTCAAAGCTCAGTACATAAGTACACAAACATGGCAATGTATCAATGACATAATTTTCAGTTCACTCAATTCAGAAACACAAACATACCTCATCAGCAAAGAACAAGGAGGTAACATCAAGACCAACGTGATGGAAGAGCCAAGCAGCTTGCGAGTGCTTCCACATTTTCTCCCTTTGGACATTGATCACAGGCACCACCACATGCTCTACTCCACCGCCTCCTCCTCCTTCATTCAACTTCTTCACTATATTCTCTAACAGCCACGCATAGCATAGTGCAGCCACCATTGAGCTAGTACCTGCAACACCAAGTAAAAACAAAAACAAGAACTCTATCAATTATCAAATTTAAGTTTTTCCATCAATTTCAGAGATCAAAGACGACACTCAACTGTTTGAAGGGCCCGAGAGCACAATCTTGGCCTTGACATTGGCTTCACCATTCAAGACCCTCTCAATCCTGACCTTCTGGTCCCTGAGGAACCCATTGAGGCTGAGCTCCGACCCATCATCTCCTTCCTTCAACAACAACAACAGCTCGTCTCCGTTGGCCCTGGGAGCGATCCGGTCCACCGCGCAGGTCGAGGCCGAGATGGACCTCCGGTTGGCCGACTCCACCAGGTTCCTCGGCGGCGACAGGACCCTGTTCTCCGCCAGAGCGCACGCCGGCGACGAGACCGACCTCCGGGGAGGAGAGAGCAA
>JAYMTP010002487.1:0-19559 GCA_036897365.1 Geranium brycei
GTCCACCGTCTCTTCCCTCTCTCCACAAAGTGGGCATTGTGTAATGATTGAGACTCTCTTTGAGCCAAAGAAGCCCTAGTTGGGAGGAGGTTCGAGATCGCTCTCCATAAGCATATTTTGACTTTTGGTGGTACCTTTAGCCTTTACACCATTCCCCATTATGGAGCGTCTGCCGAAGGAGTCCACAAGGTTCCTAAAGAGCAGAGAACCCTGTATGCACTCCTCACTGAGTACTCACCCGACTTATCTGCTTCCCAATACCAGTGGTCTCCGTCGCCGTACATACTAGGGATTATGGAGAAGATCCTGTCGCTTATATGCTGATCAAAAATAGATCTGACCTTATTTACCTTATATACACAAATTACCTTGTTTACCATATAAAGAACAACTTTGGTCTCACTCAATAAGAATGTCAACAAGTCAAATCAAACTTAATTTTATCAAAGTTTGGCTTGGCTCGACAAATGAGTGTTTGCCTCGAGTTTGGGTCTGACTTGAACTAGTTTTGTTGAACCAACCGAGTGGAGTATAGTCATGAGCATCATAATGTTGTGAACTTTAATGTTAGTTTATGTTGTAATGCTCAACCTGTGGAGTGTCCCCTTGAGGACAGTTTATGTTAGTGTTAGTTGTCTGTTTTTATTTCTTGGATGCTAACTATTTGAGTTGAAGGATGTTCAATCAATGTAGGATTTTTATACCCAAATCACATGATACAATTTTCTATATAATTATCAAAGATGGATATTGAATTTTTTGGTAATAATTAAAACCAAAATATTGTAAACCAAGGGAAGTAAGTTACTGATGTTGAGACTCAACTGAAGTTAAGGGAACTGCCAAACTTTTTAAAATTAGAATAATTATGTAAGATTGTGTTTAATTGATACAATTTTTCTTAAAGTATAGGTCTTGTACATCAAGGTGGGCAGATGAGCAGAGGAGTTTGATCCTATATTATAGGCTTGTTGTAAGCAGAGAAAGGTCCTTTAGAACCATTGTAACTTGTAAGCCGTGTAAATGTTAGAGCACTGTGATTCATCAAGTTCAAAGTGAAATCTTTATCATACAATAATAATTTGTGCACTATCACTTTACAAGCTATCTAGTATCATATTCCAATTTCTAAAGCAGAAACATAAAGATATATAGGACACAACAACGACATAAAGGTATAAAATGCATACACATGATCATTGTCACGAAAAAGACACACCAATAGTAATAATAGAGAAGACACAATAACAACATAGATACACGAGGCAGTGCACAAGTTATATAATAGTTTAACACTTGGCTAGCTAGATAGAAATAAATATAATAGATAGTCCATACCAGTAGCAGTAGCAATACCATAGCCATACGTCAGTTTCTCATCCACTCTTCACCTTACCCTTACCCTTGGTCTTGTTGCTTGAACTCTCCGTTTCAGTCGGACCTTCTTTTGCCTTTGCGATTCCAATTTCTTTTGCCCTCCCATGATCCCCTCCATGAAGTGCTTGTGAAATAGTCCCCCATTGACTCTGTATCTTAATCGAATCCTCGGAAAGTACTCCTTCTTTCTCATCAGTATTTGATGCTTTTTTCTTAGGAACCATCAACCATTGTCGTGATACATGTTTGCATATGTCAGTGAAGCGGGTCATTTCGGCAGACAATTGCACCATATACACTAAAGCATGAGCCATATTTTCTTTCTCATTCTTGTTGTTCTTGAAATAGTACAAGTGATCAAAATTTTCAAATGTGCTGGTCCTATTCAACACAAGCTCTTCTCTGATCGGACAGTAAACTGGTACTTTTCTATTTCCAGTAGGATCAGTAGCATCAGGAACCCATTTTAACACTTGTGCAGCATCTCCTATACTCCCTCCACCAGAATAATCCCCATTTAAACCAAGATCAACCCCACCCTGGATCAAATGCTTAGCATCTTTATCACTGTTTCTTAACTCCCAGAAAGTTCCATCCCCACTTATAAACCCTATGATATACATGTCATGCCCTTGCATCCTAAGGGTGATCCGACGCACATTATCACACTCTCCAACCCTCAGCTCTATATCCACGTACCTAATATCCCCTGATTCCGCTCTCATAACAGGGACACTGTAATCATCAGAAATCTTAATGTCATCATGTTTTAATGCGCTTTTCTACTATTGTAACTGGATTATCCGGACCACTTGTGTCGTAAACATCCCCAATGTCGATGCTTACTAATGTAATTTTTGCCATTTCTGTAAACAAAGCCTAAAAAAATTAGTTTTGTAAACACTAAATGAGTATTTTCATTTTCAATCATTATTATATATAACAACTAAATATTTTGAGATAGGGTTTCGGTTTGTATCGGGCATATCAAATTAATTTTAATGTATGCATACATGGAGTTGGGTTTCTTATATCTAATTATATACATATATAAGACTGGTAAATTTCAGAAATAAAAATGGATAAATTACTTTAAGGAAAAATTGCAAAAATTATAGGTGTATTATACTAATCTTGTAATTTATATCCTTCTTTCCATTTTTTGTTGCAATTTCTAAGCTTACACTTTTTATTAGTTGCAATTTCTCTCAATTTATTTCAAAATGACGATTTTGCCCTCCAAAATTAAAAATACTTTATTAACTTTTGATATAAAAAATTAAAAATAGCAAACTTTTGAAGATAATTTTTTTTGAAGGGTGAAGATAAATTTTTTAATTAAGCTTTGGAAAAAAACAAAATCTTTAAATTTAGTATTAGTTTTTCAAAATATAAAAAAAATTAGATTTTTTTGTAAAAATAATAAAAATTTTAAAGATTTGTTTATTTTTCAAAACATGACAAATTTACAGTTTTTTAAAAAACAAATAAATTTTATAAAGATTTTTTTTTTCAAAACTTAGTAAAAATATTTTTGAAAATTAATAAAAATATATATTAGTTGTTAAAAAATTGAAAAACTCAACATATATATTTTTAACAACAACAATATGTACCATTATATCAAGCTTTTAAAGTATAAATGGAATGTGCTTCTGAATACAAAAAGAATGTTAGGAATTTCAAAGAAAATAAGGCAAAAGATAAGAATTACAAAGTTAGTATAAAAGACCCATAGCTTTTTTGCAATTTTCTCTTATACTTTAAAACTAAATTTCATTAGTGAAGCGAGTAGATCACTTACTCAAAAGCTAGCCTAACCGCTTGAAGAAAATATGTTGGCCAAACGGAACTGCATAGAGAAAACACATAAACCGGTGAGGAGCCTTAAAGAAACACATTCTAAAACCAAAGAACACTGTTCAAACAAGTGAAAGAGAAGATGAGAGACCAACCTTTGGAGAGGAAATGCTCAGATGAGCAGTGTTGGGGGAGAGTGGTTTATTTAAGGGGTGTTTGGGATGAATGTTTCTTGAAGAAGAAATGCAGTAAGTCAATGTGTAAAAAGCAAGTTAATATGGTGCCTCTGCACAAGATATGAAGTGATTCTTTGAGGTTTCTAATTTTATGAAAATGTTGTAGGTGTTAAATGTCTGCTCACAATGGACAGACCCCTAATGAGGAACACATTGGCCATAGAAAAAGTAAAGATTCATTAAAAATTATCAGAGACTTGCCCTTTGGCAGTGACAACCATTCCCTCCTCTCATTTTTTTCTGTTTTATATCAATAAAAATACCAGTGATGTTATATTGATGCATTAAGTACACCACCATCTCCATATATATGTATAAGTTATATAAAACTCAACTTAGCTCATCCCTGTTCTGCAAAACCCACACACTTATTACTTTCTTTTGCCTGATTTCTATGATGTTTGTGTTCTTTTCTTTTCATTTCCAATTTGAAAACACATGAAGAGGCCAAAGAAGTTAACTATTTTTTTCTTTTCTTTAATAACATTTAAATGAATTGGTAGCAGAGAAATTTGTTATTTATGTATATATGTCTGGTCTTAATTAATGCATGTTACAATTTCATGAATTGGTTGTTGGGCACTTACTGAAAGCAAGTGATCTAACTATTCAAGTCCCTGCCAGGATCTCTTTCTCTTTCTTTATTATTAATACTATTCTGCTCATAAAAAATGTGTGATATGTTGTTAAATTTGTATATTTTCTTGCCATAACAACTTATTTATCGCCTGACTGTAGAAATCTATAAAGAAGAATGTTCAAGGAAGAGTGAAGAAATGTGACTTGATCTACAAGCAATAAGAATGGATTCAGAGCTACACATCCTAATCAGATGATATATACCACACACTTGCTTCTTAAATCAATTTTTGTATTTACTACAACACCTTAATTACTTGTAATCATCCCCATGCATGTGTTGTTCAACTTACTTGTAGTTTGTCTTCCAAATTTTGGCACAAGATATCAAGTGATTCTCTGTGCACAAGATATTCAAGATGATTCTCCATGTTTCTGTTTTTGTGCAAAATGCAGTAGAGGTTAAATGCTGACCATGGAGAAAGTGTATCAGTAATTGCTATCTTTCATTAAAAATGATGATCAGAAAAAGCAAGTCTTCTCTCACACAAAAGCTATTCAAACCCAGCCTGTGTTTATCATTTTGAGTAAAGTAAATTGAAGAGCTAATATATTGTCTTTGATATTCAAAGAGACAATGGAAATTTGCTTCCATTTTGATTGCTCACAGCAACCCAGTCATAAATTCCAAGTTTTCATTCTTAATTCTGAGCATTGTATCATTGGTTGGCCCCAAGACATACTATAGCTATCATAGCAGAAAAAAATGTATAATAACAAGAAATTATAAGCATGTGAATTGGTTTTCAAGGCACAACAATATTGCCTGCTGTAGGATTATAAAATTTGCCTCCAAGATGTGTACAGCTGAATAATATGCTTGGTTGACAATACATTAGATTGAATTGATGATTTTTTTGGTACACTGAACAATACTGGAATATGTAACAAAGAAAGAGGGCTGAATTTACAACTCTATAATTTCTTGTATGAATTTGTCTATGGTTTTATTTGAATTGAGCATCTAGCTTCATTGTTTCAGTTTTCTCAGGGAAGTGGTTACTGGCAGTTAATCTGCTGTTTCAAAATTAGTTTGTGTGACTTATCAATCGATGTTTTGTAAATGATTTTTTATTTTTAGTGATTTAGACTAAAAAAATTTAGGGATTCAATCTGTGATCGAAATTCAATTACTAAATCAACTCTTTGGATTCAATTACTAATTTTTTAGTAATATAACGCCAATGTGCTATAGTAAGTGCAACAAATTTCATCTTATTTTGATTGTTGTTTTTCTATCCTTGGAGTAAAATTACCGCTAATTCTTGGGTTTTTTTTATTCTTTTTCATTTATTGGCATTTTAAATTGTGGAATAATGACGTTGAATGTAGTGAAGTTGAACTTGAAGAGACTATTGAATCCCCCTGAGCATCCCGCTTACACTCGTATTGGGTCTTTGCTTTTGGGAGAGGATTTTTTTGGGCAATTTTGTTCGGTTTGTGCACTTTTGTTTCAGGATTTTGTGATTTATATATTTCAAAGGGAGAGGTTGCTGCTGAATGATGTTTTGATGTCTTTGTTTTAATATTATATTTCATTTTGGAGATATAAATTATAATAACTTCGTTAGGTAAGGTGTGAAAGCATACTTGGCGCATTGGTCCAAGGAAGTTTTACTTGACTAGAGGTTAAAGGTTTGAACTGATTTGCTTTCACATGAGGATTAGGATGCGATGAATTGAAGCCATAGCGAATAATTGAATTTGTAATACCTGCATTTGCTTATAAAACTGTCGGGTCCCGTTTCAATGACAAAAACACTCGACTGCGACGGGTATTCGATGTCCCCTATTGAAACGGATCTACCCAAAAAAGAGAATTCTTGATTTTTTATCTTTCAAATTTTCAAATTTATTTATTTATTTAATTTTGAGTCCATTATTGAGTATAAGAAAATATATGTACCCGTCGGGTATTTGATTGACAGATAACGGGCAAATGAGCTAATATTCGAATATGACTATATCCACCCGTTGCCGTCCCTACTACCGTGAGAATATCATCATCAGTTTTATCATCTTTTTGGGTTTAATCTATGTCATATCAGTAGGCAAAACAACCACATTTGGATGTAATGTAATGTAATCTAGTTATGTTTAAAATGTTCAACAACCAACTTCCTATTGAGGATCAACTCTAAAGGCAAGGGCATGATGATTGTGAGCAAAAAATCTGCTATTTATAGAGCCCGCACTGACCCATGGACATCTTGAAACTCAGGTAATAACCCAAAGCCCATCCTATGAGGCCCATGGATAGAATAAACCCGAACCATATGTTAAAAACACCCGGCCCAGCGATAGTCGGGTCGGGTGTGTGCGCTTCTATCTTATCTATCCCTCTGCTTCGAGAAACCACTCTCAACGGTCAAAATCCCAGTCTCTAAAAAAATACTTCTTCTCAAAGATACAAGAAAGAGCATTATAAGTTTCGAGCACACTTCATTTTCATGGTAATGTTACTGCTATATTTTATTATGGTTGATTTTTGATCTGTTGACAAGTTTAGGGTTTTAATTTTTCTGGACAATATAGTGATTGGTTACTGAGGAAATGGAGGAATATGCCCACATGGAATAATTCATAAATCATGTGTTCGTGGCACAAAGTGGAACTGAATGAAGCAAGTTTAGGAATTTTGAGGTCTTGTGTTGTGGCAAAGTAAAATTAGGGTTCATGGTCAACTTTTTGTTTAACAGCAACTGGGGTAAGGCAGTTTGTTTTTTGGGGCATATTGCGGATTGTGGGCTCATTTGATTTTCTTTCTTTCTTTATTCTTGAGGAGGTTACATGTCCTAACTGTGTAGAAAACATTGGGTTTTGGTTCTAGATGCAGATCATTTGCTAATTTAACCTCCTGTGTCATACCCAGAATTTCAACTGTGAGCATATGACACAGTGATGTACTCAATCTCCTAGCATATATGGGTATATACTAATGGCACGAAGTACTAATAAGGGACCTCATCATATCAGTGTTGGCATATTTTCTCTAACTTTTAATAAAATTTGAACTGTGCTGTCCGCTAAAGTCAGGCCACTAACATCAATACCTTATGTTCATGTGTTTTGCATCTCGATGTTTGGTCACACATTTAAACTTTTTCTATTTGTTTTAGTATATAGACCGTGTTTGTGAATGGGAACGGGAACAGGAACAGGAATAGAAATCCCCTTAGTTTGTGTGTATTTGGCTTTATTTTGATTCCCTTTCCATTGTCGAACCATTCATAGGCGTATGCTGATTCCGGCTTAGCAAATTGGGAAGAAAATAGGGTTATGCTAGGGGATGAGAATGGATATAGGGATCACAAAAACTTTGCGTCCCCCCTCATTTACACACAAAAAGTGAGTGATTCCCTTTCTTCTCTCACACAAAACTATCCAAATGCAGCCTGTGTGTTATTTTGGGTAGAGTAAATTTGAAGAGCTAATATATTGTATTTGATATTCAACGGAAATTTGCTTCAATTTTGATTGGTCCATTTTACGAAATAACTTGTCCAGGGTTGATATTGTGATGATACCAATGGCCTTCTATGAATAATTAGTAGGTCTCATTTGAGCTACATAAATTATTTCTCGTCAGAGAATGGGTCCATTCCAATATATACAATAGTTTCATATTCATTATTTGTTGTTTCTTTGGCTGAGATTATGATTCATTAGTTAGTTGGCTTTGATATCAGGTCCTAATGATTATAAAAGGCTTGTTTAGGAGATATGAAAGATGGAACCCTGTTCATCCAACATCTGGAGCCTTTTGGGGCATGGGCGTAGGCATTGGCTGTGGGGTTGGATGGGGTCCTGGGTTTGGCCCTGAGGTGATCGGTTACGTTGGCGCTGGTTGTGGTGTAGGATTTAGTGTAGGTATCACTCTGGCTGGTTTTGGAATTGGTCTTCCAGCAAATTGCCTATTTGAGGCCCCATACAATGGTATTGTATATTTTTTCAGATAACTATATTATATGCTTATCAAATGTTGTGCTCTGGATGCGAGGATATGCTACTATCAATATACCATACATTAGAAAAAGAATGTGATCATATTGCTGGTACACATTTAGTGTAAAATGTTCACTAGAAAAATAACCTGTTAAGGTCTATATATGCATATTCTGGTTGGTCTTCATATGTATGTACAGTTATTTATACCCATTATCCTAGACTTGATTAATCCACCATTTTTCAGCTATTGTTGCCACAACAAGTGGGGCATTGGATTTTGCACGATCGAGTGGTCTTCTTTCTATGAAAAATGCTGCCGGCGATGGCTGGAATAGCTTTGCTCCTCAAATTTCTGGTCTACGGAGAGAAACCAGTGGGAAACTCTCTAGCTTTAATCATGAACATAACTTAGATGGATTGGTTGATTCGTCTAACGTGAAGAACACATTGCATGTCAATGTTAGACCCATTTGGGAAAATTTAGGAGCATTTGGCAGTCGCTTCTTCCGCCCTCGGAAAGGTATGCTGAACACTCAACTTGTTTGTAGTTGTAGATTATTTGGTATTTTAAGGTAAAAGAAGATGTATCATCTTAAAATTTTTAAAAAGGAATGCCAATTAGTTTAGTTTTTTTCTCCGACAGAACACTTTGTTTTTGAACTCATATTAAGACATTTTTCTTGCCACCGCAACTAAATGGGTGCCAAAAATGTCTTGGAATAGCCTTACCACTAATGCCGTCATCCTTCTCATAATAGTTAACGCAAACCTAATTTTGTAAATTTCAGGCACGTATTACTCTTATTCATGTATTCCAATGGCATTTATGGTTTCATTTCTATGTTTGTGGTGCATTTTCCTTTGATCTGTCAAGAAATGGAACTAATGACATAATTTTGCACTTTCAGATTTGAAGGATTAGCGTCATGGGAATCGGGAACTCACAGCAACCCAGCCCTAAATTCGTGTTTATTTTTATGGCAGTGGGTAACCATTCAAGACTCTTCATTCGTTCAGAAATGCCATTCCAAGTTTTCATTCTTATTGCTGAACATTGTATCATCACCTGAGAATAAATGGCTGATCTTCGTGTTACATGCACTCTTGCCAGAAACCCATTTACTTGGACGATTTCATGGTACCTGATTCGGCAAGAAATTAAAAGCATGTGAATTGGATTTCAGGGCATCGCTGAAGGATTATAAAATTGACCTGCATGATATGTACATTAGAATGTAAAAGTCTTGCAGTATGTATTGCATATTTGCATGATACTGAAAGGTCATGTTCAATTCAGGCACACTAGCATTATGTGTGAATTATTAATAATGTCGTCCCTATTTAATTACTATAAGATATGGGACAAAACGGATTTAATTTTATATATATATATGTACAGTGCAAGGGAAAAATTGTGTGGGTAGGAAAAAACTCAATAGGGAGCATCACACTCCATGGGAAACTTGTCATTTATGACAACGGCGGTTCCGGCGGCCTCATTTAAGGTGGCGGTCAAGTCAATACAATCGCGGGTTTTATGCGCCTCCTTGGGACGTCCTCGGAAGTCCAGGGCATCCTTAAATGTAGCCCTGACAAAGACACTGACGAGCATGTCGGACCACTCGGACTTCTTAACGGGACGGTCCTGGTCGATCTGCACCACGATGTCCTTGCTCTTTTCGGCACCCAGCACGACGAGATCCAAACTGATCCTCTGCGCCAGCTTGGACCGCAGAAACGTCCTCCTCCTTGAGTTGACCCACACGTCTATGTAGTCCAATTTTGCCTCCCTCTTGGTGTCTATGTTCTTTACTGTAATGTTCACGAAAAACTTGGCGTCGTCGTACTTTGTGTTTCCCGGGTAGGAATCTGAATGGACTTTGTTGTAGACTGCGGAGAGGGAGTTGAGGGTGACGGAAGGAGCAGGCGGGGCGCTGTACCGCGTCCAAGTGCTGCAGGCTATGCCAAGGACCGTCACTGTCACCAATATCACGTTGTAAATCACCCTTTGCTCTTGTCCGTGCTCTTCCGAATCCATCTTTTATTTATTATTTATTATTTTTCTTTTAGGCTCTTCCGGACGAGAAGAGCCTAAGTGATGGATGGATGGATGGATTCGGGAGGCACGGCACAATTTGGCTCATCACGGGGATGTGTTATTTATACTGTGGGTATGGGGATTGTGTGAGGCTGTGAAACGTCTACTATTTTAGGCAACAGACATAAACAAACTAACTTAGCCACTTACTAAAGATAGGAATATCAATTTCAACTCATATAGAATTTACAGCCAAAATTCTTTAAAAAAAAGAAGCAAAAACAATAGCTCGATCGAACAACCAAATAACGAGGAAAGATTGTCTACCACATGCAATGTTTGTACATTATACAAAATATATGTGTTTTGACTTGAATTAGATAATTGATAAGTAAATAAATAAATTAGCTAAGAGTGAATTGTACGAAGGTTAAAATAACCAGCATAGTCTCGGAGTATTGAAATGCATGGAAAGGAAGTTACAGCCGAGTATTACAAAGCAGTGCTCATACTCATAGACTGTCGTTGCAAATGTTCTCTGGCTAAAGTGTTTTGACCGTGCTCCAATCAGCCATCTAAGATATAGCATGAGGCATAGAATCGGGATTACTAGATTTATTTAGCAATAAGGGGAAGAACTAAGAGGACTGACTTTGCCTATCAAAATGAACTTACCATTTGGATTGACATTGATAATTGAGTATTGGAGTGTGACTTCTTCTCGGGGTTTTCATTTCCCATATATGAGGATCTATGATGTCTACTTTTGGGCCACTCGTCAAATAGAGGCTGAAGGGTCTGATCATGTTTCGCGGGAAGTTGTGAGTTGAAGTCCATGTCAAAGAAGTAATGCTCTTGCTTAGACATTGCGGCATTGAGAGCTCTCCCTGGCTCAATATCCTGCAGAGTCTGCATTTGCAGGTGGCCGAATTGCAAAAGAGTGTCGTTCCTTGGTTCTGGGTATGAAGCAAGTTGGGTTGTTGGAAGGCACCATTGGGCGTCCACGTTAGAGTTCATGCTCCCTGAAACTTCTGGCATGAAATTGCACTTCTCTGCTTCAGGCTTGTGTTTATGGTGATCCCTGCATTTCAACACCAACGTGTCCAAGTTGTTTCAATCCCAAGGAAACATGACCACCAAACCAAATGTTGTGGGTGAAGTGGCAGAGGCCTCTCATGTAATAAGCACGAGGTCATGGGTTCCAATACCCACGTTGGTGGTATTGCTGATAAAAAAATACATGACCACCAAGTATTTGTTATGAAGTAACTAATCCGCATTGGGCATTACCATAATTAACAAAAGTGTGTGAAAAGATGTTCATCGGTAGATAAATGAGCTAACTATTCAACAGAACACAAAACCAACCACAATTTGGTACCCCTTAATTTTTCTCCTTATGTGAGACTTAATTCCGTAAGGTCCCACTTCTAGGGCATGAATCCTCTCGAAAGAGTATTCTTGGGACTTGAGACATACTAGGTGAGTAAAAAAAATAAAGGCCAAGCACACTCTCTCAAGCTAAGGGCAATAATACTAAAAGGTAAAAAAACTGGGTTACGCTATTTGCAGGATAAAACATTATTTCTTTTGGAAGTTCTAATGATTCATTTCTCAGTCCAGGTGCAGAAGTCCGTAAGATTTAAACTTTGCAACCCTAGATGTGAGGGTACATCCTCGAAAGGGCGTGTTCGATTTTTAGGGATGATTGAAGACTAATTTAGCTAAAAGCTATAGTTAATAGTTGAAGCTTGCTTATCATTTTTCTCTTAATACCCCCAACCATGACAACCACCTTTTCCCAAAATGAGTTTTTGAAATGAAAAAAAATTCAAAGAGCTAAACAACAAGGGGAAGCCTCCCCTTTACCTAGCCTATCCCCTCCCAACCACACCCAATTAGATTCGAACTCAAATTCTCCCACGTGAAGATGTTAAGCTTGAACCATTTGACTTTTAACAGAACCTAAAGATTAGTGGAGTTAACTTTCCCTACATGTCTCCTATGTCTTTTAAAGTAGTAATAAGTATCCTACAAAGAATGTAATTGGTAATTTCATATATAGTTGATTTCGAAAAAGAAATCAGACTTATTTTGAGACATCCAACTTCCAAGACGTCCAACTTAAGAAAGGAGGACACTAACTTTGGTAGATAATGTAAGTTATAGAAGATCCATATATACTAAGACTTCTTAGAGCAGAACCGAAAACGACTTTTCTTTCTTAGAGCATAATCAAGTGAGAACTCACCTCTTATATAAGAAAATAAGAACCAATTGTAACCATCAGATGAAAATTTAAATGACTTGGATTGTTTCCTGATTCATTAATGGCAGTTGTGCGTAATTATTACTAACTTACTATTTTTTTCCTTTTAACACAGATATAGGGGTATTTTCATATTTTTATATTATTAAGCAATTTAATGATTTCCTTTTATAAATTACAATATATAATCTATTATATCTATAAAAGCAATACGCAAAAGTTGACACATGGCATAGTTCAAATGAGCCCATTCCTTCAATTTAACACGTGGCATATTTCGATTGTCTGTTTATTCTCTCTTGCTGGTTATTTGTTTTCTGGGAAAAAAACGTTTGCTCTCCGTTTCCGTTTCTGAATGGGTATGCCGTCGGTCGTTTCCGGATCTGCCCTGACTGCGCGAATCCAGTATTGATTGCGGGACTCTGATGGTTTGTTGTCTGACTCTTTAGTTTCTTTCTCTATTAATTGTTTGTGTTGAATTCCCTGTAAAATCTCAATCCCTAATGAGCTTGGGATATCGATCTCATCCAAATTTTACTGTTTTGGTCTCGGAAAATTTCTATTTGTCGTTTGGGATCCTCTGATTTCTGATATGCGTAAGTGGTTTCGATGGCATATAGAGCTTCCGATGGAACAAATATGTAGTAGGCGTTGAATCGATAGTTTTTATTTCCTTTGCTGGCTATTCTGGACTGTGTATTCGGCGAAGTTGATGGTGTTGTTGATTTTGTGCGGACGTTGGCAGTGGGTGTGCTGTGGTTGATTTGTGTTGTTGGTGCATCTTTGGGACTGCCCTCGTGTTAATTTGAAAGAACTGTTGTGTTTATGGTATGTTGTGCTTCTAAGCTAGGGTTACTATCTCAATTGATGTATCCGGGTATTGTGTCAGTGCACTATACTTTTGTTTTTTTAGAATCTTGTAGATTTGGGAAGTTGTGAGTTCGTTATGCTATGGTCTGTGTGCTTGGTGCTTGGTATTTCTGCTAGGGTGTGGCAGGGGCATTGGGTTTGTGTGTAGTCTCCATCTCTGATGCTTTGAATTTAGCGTGTGCTATGTGGTTGCTTTAAGATCCTGTCACTTGATGTTAAGAATGTTTATATCTTCCCAGATGTAGTGGTTGTTGCACTTGATGTGCTGTGTATTCGTTTGTTGTGTTATCTCCCGAAATTGGATGCTTTTTGTTTGTTTGTTCTGTTGAGAATCGTTGTTTGATGATTAAAGAAATAATCGTTTTTTGTGGACGGCATTACCAATTTTTTGACCTTTCCCAATTGCCTGCGGCACTTGATGTGCTGTATATTCGTTTGTTATGTTATCTCCCGAAATTGGACGCCTTTTGTTTGTCTGATATGTTGGAATCGTTGTTTGATGATTCAAAAAATAATCGGTTTTAGTGGATTGCATTGCCAATTTTTTGACCCTTTCCAGCTACGTGTGAGAGGGTTGTGTTGATCAATTGCCCGCAATGACTGTTCTTGTTGTTGGGTATCTTGGTTGTTTTTGCTCGTCTGCTTGGTGTTTGTGCTTAAACGCGTCAGGGATGCTCAGTTTGTGGTTATTTAAGTTTTCCTGTGTGGTTGTTCGTGTATAATGGTAGGTTACCTCTGTTGCAATAATGTGTTTCTGTGTAATCTCCGTCCTGTTTGCTTTGAATTCCGTGTGCGATCCGTGGTTACTTTGCGTTCCTGTTACTTGAATTCCCACGATGTTTGCCCTTCAAGCTCTAATCAAAATCGTGTATTCTTTTAAGTTAATTGCGTGGGTCGCTCTATGTTTGTATGTTGATATTTATGTGTATTATGCGGTTTTGGCATTTGTATTTCGTTGAGCATGTTTCTGGATATTGAATGTGTAATTTGTAATTGCAGTTGTATTGTTCACTGCCTTTTCTGATATATGTTGCTGTCTATTGGATGCGTGTACGTATCGGTAAACATGTTTTCTGGATATTGTTGTCAACCGTCTGGATTTGTCGTTGTGTTATTCACTGTCTCGTGTCTCGTGTGTTGTCTGTTGCTGTCTGTTTTGTAGTATCTGTATTGCGAATATCCTGATCGTATTTGATTCGCTACTGTTTCTTTCTGCGAATACAACATTATGGTGCCACCGTTTCTAATGTGTTCTGGACATTATGGTATCGCCGTTTCTAATGTGTTTTTTGGAACTTGGCCTTGGCATTTTCCCATAAAATGTATTGTATTTGTTTTGTGTGGCCTTTCTATTTCCTCTCTGTGAATACAACATTACGTTGTCGCCTTTCCCATTACGTTTTTCGGTCTTGGATTTGGCATTTCCCCGACAATTGTGTGACGGAGGTGATGCCGAATCTTTTACTGTTTGATCACCGCGACTATCTATTGTATTCCGCTGTTTCTATTATATTTTTCGGTCTTGGACATGGCATTTTCCAAGAAAAAAATGTTTGGCGCAGGTAATACCAAAATCTGTTGCTGTTTGATTGCCACATCTATCTATTGCATTGTGTTCTTGTGTACCTCTTATGCCGTTACTTTTTGTCCTGTAATCGTTACTGCTAATGTTCCCTTATCTGTTTTTTACTTGTGTGTACTGGCTTCTCGCAGACGATTCAGGATTGCCTTTGTTGCTGGTTGTGCATTTTTTGTGGTATGCAACCGGGTCGTTTGTTTAGAGGCCGATGTTCTCTGTCCCGTTTCTGGTGTTAGGTGTGTTGACGTTGGTGGTTGATGACTGGTGTGGCAGTTTTGAATGTGCTCCGCAGTATGTCGCGCCATAACGGATGCCCGACAGTGCTTGATGTTTGATGTTACTGTATTTGTAAAAAATATGTACCGTGCTTTTTGCTGTATTTTCCTTACTCCCGTCGATATTCTATTGTGATGACTTTATTTTGCCCTACGTTCCTTTTAATTTTTTGTTTTATATCCGTGGTCTGTCCCGTTCTGTTTCGATATGTTTTTGTACTGAAACTGGCATTTCGCTCAAAAAAAGAGGGTTGGATTTGTTGCGTGAATCCTCCACTGTGGAAGTTTACATGGAGTTTGTAATTACAGTATGATGTAGTGCAGTGTTTATTGAAAGACTGAAACACCAGAGTAAGCACATTTAAAATCTTACCCCGAATAAGAAACGAGAGACTAATCACCCAATCAATTTCTTAGTGGTTCAACCTTTTTATTTCTTTTTTGTGAAATGCGTGGTTATGCACGTCTTTATGATCCGAGTAATATCCAATAACAAACATTAAATTAGGTCGGGGTGTATGTTACGGTAGGATAGATTGTGGTGGTTGTTCAAAACTGGACCATTGGATTAAACAAATTATTAGGATAACACACGGTTTTTTTTTTCACTCGTGCTACCATTTTTTTCTTGTAATATTCGTTTGAACGTTTATATTATGTGCAGTTCCGTTTCAACCATTATGGACTCGTATAATGAATTGATATATTGGTTCTGAGCGATGGGGCATCGATTTGGCCTTTTGATTTCTTCTTTATGAAATGAGTGTGTGATCCTCTTCTGAATTCAATCGCAACCAATAACAAATATTAAGTTTTGTCGGGACGTTTAATACGATATGGTGTGCTGGGATATTTATTCAAAACTGAATCATCCGAATAAAACATTTTAATGTCAGACGCGCGGTTTTGTTATGTCTCTCATTATCCTCTATTTCTTGGGTGTCAATTCAAAGTTTATATTATTATAAATTTTGGCATTATGTTCTTAATGGCCACTTACGATGTATTGTAATTGTGCCCGTCCCAAATTCTCGACCTTAATACTCGCGACGTTATGAAGCAGTGTCGTTTTACTTACTTGAAATTGTGATTGTATAATACACAGTTACCCTTTGTTGTGCAGTAGCTTATTTATCTTAATTTAGGGTTCTTATAAATTTGTTCTGCGATAATGTATACTGAGATATGGTGTAGTGGGAGCAGTGTTCTGAAAGAATACGACTGATTAATGCTCGCTGGCTTTAACGTGTTGTGACTTTTATTCAGTTTCCAAGCGTGCACTATCTGTGAATGTATTTGGCATCGAACATTTTTTTTATATACGACACTGAATACTGGAGTTATGCCACATGCTCGAGCGTATGGCCACGCGATCCGAGTCGTTTCTATCGTTCTGGCCGTTCGTATTTTTGCTGTTCGTGCTCCTCCGCTCCGGAATGTGGGGAGTCGCTGTTGTCCATTCGTGTCAACGGTTGAGACCCGTCGTGTTCAAGTCATTCCGTATGCTCCTATCACAGTAATTGCCAGAGCCGTTATTTGTTCTTCATTGTCTTATTGATACCAGTTGAGCATTCGGGTTGTCTTCCTGTTTTTTTTGTCCTGAGTATCTTGCTGTCTTCGTTAAACCCCAAAGACACCCATGGAAGGTTTTACTTCCCTCCGTGATTTGGTACCCACGCCCTTTGCACCTTCTGTGGCGGTCCGTGTCTGTCGAAGGTGGTTCTCTGTGAACGAATTTGGCGCTCGGGATGGTTGTCTTCATTTGTTGTTGTGTGATTCTGAGGTTTGTTCGCGATGTCCAGATTTACATGCCTAATTTGTGCTCATGTTTTGTAGTCGTGTTTTCTTGATTGGTGTGATCTTCTTTGTTGTTCAAATTTTTTCGGTCCTATAGTCTACATTAGTATGTGCACATATTAGGATGGCTTTTGTGTGGTGTTACGCTGGTATCCTGATTCCTGGTGATGTGTACGTCTTGAGTTGTTTTTGTGTGGTTCGGTCTTCTGGTCGTTTGAGGCCAGTCTCCAGTCAGATCAAGTTGATTTTCACATCTGCCACGTCTGTTCAAAAGGTTGCTGGTGTTATTCGTCATATTCTATTGCAATTTTTTAGTTTGTCGATCTGCCTATGATTTCTGCCCGCGTCGGGAATAATGCTACGTTGACTGGTATTGTTTTTGGTATATGTCTTTCTTTGGTAAAATTTTCTTATCCTCGCTTGTCAGATGTTGTGGGTTGTTTGACTCGTGTTGGTGACGTTGTCGTGATGTCTAATGGCATCGTGCGTCGTAGTTTGGAAGTAATATTGGATTTGTAAGTTGTCTTATTGTCTATTTTCTTATATCTCCGGTGTGTTGTGCGAATCACCAGTATTGTTTGTTTAGATATATTTGTATTGTGCTTTCTTGTTGTAGTTTGGTCTTGGTTAGGGTGGTGTTGTGGTCTGCTGTTGCCGAGCGATTTATGTACGATTATCGTATTGGCGCTGCTCGTGCTCCGGTCGTAGTTGTTTTCACTGCCATGAGGGTGAAGAGATCCATGGGTATGTAATCATTATATTTCTATCAATTTTCATTTTCTCGTTTATGTGATCTGCTCCTTTTATTAGCTTCTGGTTGTGTCCGTAATTGTTAATTTCCTGTCGGTTTGCATTTCTCCTTTGTGTGATATGTTCCTTATCTTAACTTCCGGGTGTGTCCGCAATCTGTTTTTCAGACGTCTTTTGTTTTTCATCTATGGTTGCCACTCACGTGTATGTTGCCCCAACCATCCTCGTGTATCGGCTTTGGTTAATAATTTCGCAGTTACTTGCCCGCCGCTGCTTATGCCGTCTTTCTCCCCGGTTGTCCGGATGACACTCGATGACGTCGTGTTCGAAAATCTGATGTCGGTCGCTCAATTCAATTCAATTAACTGGGAAGCGAGCATGATGTAACGCCCCCTTACTGTGTTGGCGTACGATATTGGTTGTTTTTATCGTTGACTGGTTCTCCTTCGTGTCCTTTGGCAGGGGTATAAGGTTTCAGTGTCCGGTGTGATCCGACCCATCGGTGATAACTGTGTGTGGTACTGTTTTGGTTGTCCAGTGTGTTTAGGTCCGGTTTCGTGCTCTGTTGGGTGTTCCCCGTGTTTATTGTGTGGCTCCGTGATCGACGACCCTTTGATTATGTGAGTTTCCTTATACTTTGCTCCCGCTTGTGTGCATGTCTTGTTCTTCGTATGTGTACCTTGTTATTGTTGTTTTATGTGATTTGCTGGTTCCGTTTCATTCTCGTTGTTGTTCTGTTACTTTTTATTCTCTAATTTTGTATTCTCTTCGTATTATCGTGCATTGTTTATTCGACTGTTTCTTGTAACGACATTATTATGTTGTGTGATGTCATGTGTTTTGGTTCTGTATGTATTGTCCCGTTATGTTTGCTGTTTTTTAGGTATAATCTTACATTGCATATTGACGATGGAACGTCGAGTATCGCCTGTGTTCTGAAGAATGGTCTTGCCAAGCGAATGATTGGCTTCCCTGCCGTGTCCCTGTTGGCCGACTGGTCGTTGTGCTCATCTGTTATCCCGTGCGAGGTGCTGTCTTTGTTTGGTCGTAGATATATATTTCGGCTGCATCGAATTGTTGAGTGTCCTTCTAGTGATCGCGCTACTTTCTACATCGTTGGATTACATGCGTCGCAAGAAACGCCTGAGTCAAATTGTGTCGGTGTTCGTTTGTTGGAGGTGACTGTCGTTTGTTTGTTAACTTTTTTCTCAAAACTTTTCCTTAAGGGGGCACGACGCGCATTCTTATATCGGTAGTCCTACCCTTTGTTTTATTTTGTTCGGTGTCGTTCAGTGTTAATTCTCGGTCTGTTTCGTGCTCTACTATTCAGTGTTAATTCTCGGTCCTGTGGTCCGTCCCGTTCTGCTGCTGAGATCCGCTTACGCGGAGATTATTGTTATTGTTTGATTGTATATTTGTTCCGCCCTTTAGTTGATTGTATTTTGTTCGGTTTGTTCTGTTGCGTTGATTGTGTGATATTGAATTTTGATATAGTTCACCGATCACTATTGTGTTGCAGATTTTGATTCACTTGATCTACCGCCGTATTGTGCGCTTTCCTTTCCAGGCGGTATGGATAATTTTATGGTGTTCAATGTGACTGTTCGACATGCTTATGGGTATTATTTGTAAGTGTCCTGTTTTTTTGTTTGCGTTGTTTATGTGATGTTTGTTTATGTACTTCCAACCTGTGTGCGCCCTGCTCTGTATGATTTTTTGTGTACTTACTTGTGTTCTCCTTGTTTTGTTTCCTTATGTTTATTGATATTTAGTGGCGGTGTGTTCACATTTGCGTGAGGCACCTTGTTCACATTTACTTGTTTCATAAGTATCCTCATGAGGCACCTTCTGTGAAATCTGAGGCTAAAGTGAGCATACTCTTCATTTAGTTATTTCCCGTGCGCTGTCGTTATTCACTTGTTTGTCACGGTTTTGACATCCATCTGCCATATCTCATAGTCGTGGTATGCAGCTATGGAAG
>JAYMTP010002488.1:0-19557 GCA_036897365.1 Geranium brycei
AAATCACAAGATTAATATGGTTTTAAGAGTGTGATACATACAATCATACAAAAATTACTTGATAGTAGAGCTAATTCTCTCGATTTGGGAATATATTTGTGTATATTTGTTGCGTCTGTTTTATATGATATTTGACACATATGCAAAACTCCATCGTGATTTTTAGCATCAATACTTATGTAAAAGTTAAGTACTAACAAAATCTTCACATTTTACACAGATAATATAAATGCGTAAAGTAAGCTGATGCGCACAAAACTTATAAAAGTGTGAAAGTCTTGTACGAAACGAGAATGTTATAGCAAGTTCATATAAATCGGTTCTTAATAATTCTTGGTTAAACCAAATTTGGCCATCATTAACATTATCCTAAAATAGATTCAATTCATGAATCGAAATAGTCATCGATCCAATATGATCCGGTCTAATGTACCGACCCGGCCCATTCACCATTACCCTTTATGACATTAAACCCACCTCTTTTGCACTCTCTCTTACTTTGTTTTATTTAATGGTAGGGCTATAACGGTCATTTTCACCTCTTCTCTCTCCTTCTCCTTGTGATTCTGATTCTCATCCATTTCTTCCAAGCAACAACAGTAGTTGCAGAGTGAAGAGCAATTTCACAGACACACCCAATCCAAAACCCACCACCTTCTGCAGATTCCGATCCTCACCCACTACAATCCCACTCATTTCTCGCCGGAAATGCTGATTCTCCTCCGTTCCCAGGCCAATCTCCGGCGAAAATGACCCGAACCCAGAAGATGCGAGAGGGCTCGCTCACTCTCTCCGAAACCGACGTCACCACCACCACGAGCTCGTCGAAGAAGAAGAAGGGTCACCAGGAAGAAGAAGACAAGGAGACCCAAGTCGCCGGACGCGCCCGATCCCGGCGCGTGACCCCCACCGCCGCAGTGGAGAGGGTCCTCCGCAACGGGGACCTCTACGCCGGCGATCTCACCGCCGGGAGCGTCCCGCACGGCGGCGGGAAGTACCTGTGGTCCGATGGGTGCATGTACGAGGGCGAGTGGAGGGGCGGGAGGGCGCACGGGAAGGGGAGGTCCTCGTGGCCCTCCGGCGCCACCTACGAGGGCGATTTCAGGTCCGGCAAGATGGAGGGGCTCGGGACCTTCATCGGCGCCGCCGGCGACACGTACAAGGGCTCGTGGGTCTCCGATTTGAAGCACGGGTTCGGCGAGAAGCGCTACGCCAATGGAGACCTCTACGAGGGCTCGTGGCGGTCCAACCTGCAGGACGGCCACGGGCGGTACCGGTGGAGCAACGGGAACGAGTACGTCGGCGAGTGGCGGAGCGGCGTGATTGAGGGGAAGGGGGTTTTGGTCTGGGCCAATGGGAATCGATACGAAGGGTTCTGGGAAAATGGAGCCCCAAAGGGTAAGGGAGTGTTCGCTTGGTCTGGTGTGACCCATAGGAGCAAGGGTTTGAATTTGAAGAAGAATGATGAGCAAGACCCAGATTTTCCCAGAAAGAGATCGTCGGTGGATGGGCCCAAAAATGTCAACTTTCCCAGGATTTGCATCTGGGAATTGGACGGGGAAGCCGGTGACATCACCTGTGACATTGTTGATAATGTGGAGGCTTCTATGTTTTACAAGGACACTCCTCACACAAACAGCATAGGAGCTGGAGATGGAGATGGAGATTTGAAGAGGAGCCCTTGTTGGTCGGCTGCTACACCAGAGAGTGAGGTGAAGAAACCTGGTCAGACTATATCCAAAGGCCATAAGAACTATGATTTGATGCTGAATGTCCAACTGGGTATCAGGTAATTTTTCGTCACCGTCTCATTTGTCAGTGTTTTAGCTTGTGGCCGTTCAATTGATTGTGTTGGGTTTTTTGAATTTTAGCTACATTACGTTTTCTTGTAGATATACTGTTGGGAAGCATGCTTCTATTCTTCGACCGCTTAGGGTCACTGATTTCGATCCCAAGGAGAAGTTCTGGACTAGGTTTCCACCTGAGGGATCCAAGCTTACTCCTCCGCATCAGTCGGTGGACTTCAGGTGGAAAGATTATTGCCCCATTGTGTTCAGGTATTGGTTTGGAGTTTGAAATTTTCAGCAATTTGTTTCGTGTATTGAATTGTGATTTTTTGGGATCCAAGACTTGAGAGATGTATGTCTTTTGATTTTTGCAATTTGTTTGTGGTGTTTAGGCATTTGAGGGAATTGTTTGCCGTAGATCCTGCTGACTATATGTTAGCTATTTGTGGAGACGATGCACTTAGGGAGTTGTCTTCCCCCGGGAAGAGTGGGAGCTTGTTTTATCTAACCCAAGACGACAGATTCATGATAAAAACTGTGAAGAAATCGGAAGTCAAGGTTAGTTGCAATCCACTTTTGACTTTCAATCCGTTGAACTTGAAAAGCAAAATTTGGGAATTAGCAGTTTCTTTCTTTTTTTCCAGTTTGTACATTCTTCTTTGAATTTGGCTTGGCTCCAATATATTGTTGCCACTCATTGGTAACCGTGTTCAGGTGCTTATTAGGATGCTCCCTAGCTACCATCGACATGTTTGTCAGTACCGGAACTCCCTGGTGACGAAGTTCTTTGGGGTGCATTGTGTGAAACCAGTGGGAGGTCCAAAGGTGCGGTTTATTTTGCATTAAGTTGCGCTCTTTGCCAAATGCTTATCAGTTTCTAATTGCCATTGTTGTTGTGATTGAGACTAGACTCGTTTTATTGTGATGGGAAATCTGTTCTGTTCGGAGTACCGTATCCATAGACGATTCGACTTGAAAGGTTCTTCCTATGGCCGCACAACTGACAAGGCTGAGAGTGAAATTGACGAGACAACCACACTCAAGGACCTTGACCTTAATTTTGTGTTTCACCTTGAACACTCGTGGTTTCAAGAACTTATCTGGTAAGCTTGGCACTCTTGCATATTATTGACTGCCAGTTCCCACTATTTTTTTTAAAAGACTATTTCAAAACTGTGATGAGATCCTGATTGTAGCATGATTTTGCACTTTGGTTTTTCTTTATTTGTCCACTCCAGGCAAATTGATAGAGACTGTGAGTTCTTGGAAGCAGAGAGAATCATGGACTACAGTCTTCTGATCGGCATGCACTTACGTGATGATTTAGAGGATGAGATGAAGATGTCACCATATGATACACATGCAGGTAACTACTCGTTCATTCCTAGAACGAATTAATTTTTAAACGCAAATAAGGTTTTGGGGAAATTGGTAACGACAATAACAAAAGTACAAACTAAAGTTGTATTTCCTTTAATCAGGCAAAAGAACGCATATTGACAAGGCGCTCATGCGAGGATACCACTTCATTAAAGTGGAGCAGAATCAAGACTGGATTTTGGAAGACCGGTATGCATTTTATCATTCAAGCTGTTTCTCTGTTCTGCTTGTTCTTTCTCCGATTGCCTTCATTTTCTCTGAAATGGGTCGAACATGGTGTCCTTGGGGTGCCCACATTCGTACGCATCTCGTTTTTTGTGAAAGCATTCTTAGAGTTAACAGTAAAAGAAGTAGGGCTCAGAATTGAATGAATTCTACTTTATAGAACATAATGCAAACTTCTTCAAATGTACTTATTTCCAGGGGAGTATCTTCACAAAATTACCCCTTAAGTTATACAGAACCGATGGTCCTGTTTAGATGTATGGCATATGTAGCTATCGAGTTTAAAACTTTGGGCCATCCAGTGTTATCTTCTTTGCTGATCACTGTATGTGCCTCAGTTTTAGCTTTAGCGTATATGTGGGCCCAAAGCATTGGTTTGACGGGTAGAAAGGAAATGCTCCCCACTAGAAGAGATGGTCAATTGCCATACAAGCAAATTAATCTATAGTTTGTGATAGCGTTTTCTTTCCATTTTATCCCTGTCCCTTATAACAGTCGAGTGTTCAATCATTGATTCCTTTGGATTCAATGTTGTTGGCCGAAGTGACTGAAAGTGACACGAATGTTAATGGTGAAACTCGGGTCGGTGGATCTGAAGTGGGTGGGCTCTCCTTGCTTTTATTCTTTCTATTAAAAACAAGACATTCAATTGTGGTAGCTGAGGAAATAATCAGAATAAGTTCTGTTTATTGTTGACAACCTGATTCATCAAAATTATTTTACTATGGTCAAACTGATTGGTTGGGTATCATATTTCCGAGAATGCCAAACCTTATTCTGAAAGCAAATTATGGGTTTCATGCGGTTATTATGAAAAGTAAAAGCAGGGTTACAAAATTCAATGATAGATGACCTGGAAACTAAGCAACCTGGAAACTAAGCATACAATTGTGCACTTACATGACATCCCTTGTATGATTATCATGCATAAAGGTTAATGGTTTTAGTTTGAATAGTGTTATGCAACTTTTTCCATACTTTTTAATACTGATTTTCAAGCAATCTGGTGTTGTGATATGTATGTGTAGGAGGTCTCTTATCCGGTTAGGTTCAAACATGCCGGCAAGGGCAGAGCAGGTGCAGAGGAGGATGCAAATGGACCAATACACCGGAAGCGGAAGTAGTAGCAGTAACAACTCAACGCCAACACAGAATGGCGGCGAGATGCTTGACATAGTCCTCTATATCGGCATCATTGACATTCTCCAAGACTACGATATCAGCAAAAAGATAGAACATGCATACAAGTCCTTGCAAGCGGATCCCACGTCCATCTCGGCCGTGGATCCAAAGCTCTACTCCAAAAGGTTCCGGCATTTCATACAGAGAATTTTTGTGGAAGAGAAGTGATTCCACAGATGAATCTGTGTCAAAATTATGCAGTGAGCAATGTATGTATATGCTAGAGATAGGGAGAGTTTACATGAGGTTTTTGTGGCATTTTAGTTAATTTTTTGGACAAAAGGGTCATTGTGAAAATGTAAATTTGGGTGTGTTGTTGGGGCTGAAAGGGAAATAACAAAGTGTACAGTAGGAGGGAGGCAAGAGTGTTATAATTATTCAGTCAAAGAAGAAAAAGTGGAAATGGGATGGAGAATTCTTTTTTGGTGGAAGTTTATTTGTATTCTACTGTTAAAGGTTGGTTTGGCACTTTGGCTTGTCTGAGGAACAAGAAAGGAGGAGAGAGAAAGGGACATACATGTCTATTATCTATACCTCTATTGTTTGTGTTCAATTCAAAGTTCAAAATTGGAGCAGGTCATGTTCACAATCAGAGGGTCTTGGTTTGCTTTTGTTTTTATATCAGTGAGTAGTAGCTGTAGAGAGGCATGAAAAGAAGAGAAAAAGCACAGAAACAGACATGGTGGGTTGAAGGTGGAGGAGACTGTGTTTAGTGTTTTAAAGTGGAGTCAACAATAATGCCAATCTCATTCATATCCTTTTCTTTTTCGACACTACACTACAGTACAATAGGATTGATAATTTATGTGTCAATTATATCATATCTGATAATTACAATATATTATTATTTATTAAACATATTTTCCACGTTACATGTCTATGATTTTGTTCAATGATATGGATACAACATATTATCTAATATTAATTTATTTATCTTGATAAAAATGCATATTATTTCTTTAATTATGTCCACACACATGTTATCAGGAAAAAATAAAATTACTTTTATGATTTCATTCTCATCTTCAAATTTTAGTAGTTAGTAATAAATATTAATATAAACTTAGTAGAAGATAATATGATAAACATATTTGGATTAAAAATGTTTTGTTTAAAGTGTTCAAGATAAACTATACGTTTAAAAAAAATACAATACATTAAGCTTATCCACCCATGAAACTAACTGAAAACCAGCCTACAAATAATGTAATGCTCAACCGCTGCGAGTAGGGCTATAAATGAGTCGAGCTTTTAACGAGCCGCTCGAGTTCGATTCGTTAAATATTCAGTTTAAACTCGTTATAATCGAACTTGAGGCAAATTCGAGCTCAAGATTGAACTCATTTAATAAACGAGCCGAACTCGAGTCTAGCCTTTTAAATCTCGATAGGCTCGCGAGCCGGCTCATTTAATATTTAATTAATTTTATATCTTTACTAATATATTTTAATTTTTTTTGTAAATATTTAAAATGAAATTAGATGAGCCGAATCGAGTCAAGTTAATCTCGAGCTGGCTTGTTTAGTATTTGATAAATTGTATATCATTTATTTATTTTATCTTCAATGAACATTTGTATTGAGAAATAAACGAAGCAAATCGAGCCGAACCGAACTCGAGTTTGCCTTTTTTTAGTCGAACTCGAGCTTAGTTGCATAAACTCATTTGAGCCCGACCCGAACACTTTGTTTACGAACCGAGCCGAGCCTTAAGAAATTAAAGCTTGATTCGGCCCGTTTACACCCCTAGGATATTGCACATTTAATTATACACACATACGTGTTAGATTTCTTCCGAATTGAATTTGGCGCCATGGGTTGGGCTGAACTGAGCATGCACGGGCCTTTGTGCGGGCTGATAAATTGGATCGTAATGGGGTTGTGCTGGGCCATTTGTGTGACTTGTTAAGCCCAATAAACCTTGGCGTGGAATGAATGAAGCATAAACGGCGTCGTAGGACAGTTGTAGAGGGGAAGGAATATAAATGGATGAAATTGAGAAGACAAAAAGGGACTCGGTCGGGCCAGAGAGTGGACTCCAGTTGAGTAATGGCCACAGACCTCTCAGTCTCTCCTCTCTCGCTCCTCTTATCCTCCAACAACACGCACCTCCTCCACGCCAAGAACTCGCCACCACTCTCCTTCCCTCGCTCCTCAAATGCTTCCCTCAATCTCCGCCACAGGCTCACCGTCGTCTGCCAGACCGCCGGGACCTCTCCCGCCCCCGCCGACGCCGATTCCGACGTCCGAGCCGGACAAGACCGTCTAATGAAGGTTCTCTATAGCTCTTCATCTTCATTTATGCCAATTTTGCTTCAATTCAGCTATATTTCTCATATTTGTTTAGTTATAAGCTGAGGCAGAGCTGATGATGATACCGAATTGAGGTTGGTATTATTTGGATGATTCATTTCTGTAGTGGGTAACATTTGTTGAAAAGTTGAGGTTAGTTTAAGCTAAATCAGAGGAGTAGCTTTGCATTATGGCTTATTTTGTTTATGTTTGAGTCTGAGGAGGAGCCAAGGGTGTGAGGAAATGGAGTTTGTTTTATCTGGATTTATCCACTCTTATCATTTGGGAAGTGACTTGGTTGTTCTCGGTGTTGTATCTGTATTTTTAGTTATTAGATGTTAGTGCCATGAAATGGATTTTTTTACTTGAATTATACATTTTCATCATGTGCAATATTTGTTATAAAAGTGCAGGTTCCTATATCTCGTATCAGAAACTTCAGCATTATTGCCCATATTGACCATGGAAAATCGACTTTGGCGGATAAGTTGCTTCAAACGACTGGTACTGTACAGAGTCGTGACATGAAGGAACAGTTCCTTGATAACATGGATTTGGAGAGAGAAAGGGGCATCACTATCAAGCTGCAGGTTCTTCTTCTTCTTCTACCTTTTCTTCTTATGTTAGCAGTCCTTGTGTTAACTTATTTATCTATGTTTTAGAATCAATGTTGCTTTACTTTGAATCATTGTATATTGGCGGGATAAATTATATTTATGACATATCAATACTAAATTACTATTACTATTGCTATTTTGATTTCGTGATCTAATATGTCAATTCTAAGTTATAATGGAGGTTGATAGTCCAAATAAAATCTTATCTACTATGGTTGCAGGCGGCGCGGATGCGTTATGTGTTTGAAAACGAACCATATTGCCTAAATTTGATAGATACTCCGGGGCATGTGGACTTTTCTTACGAGGTATGTGAATGCAGCATTTCAGAAATTCAGCCTATGACACATATATTTTTCCACGGTGTCTCTACTCTTTCATGATTTGATTAATTGATTATTCGCTTTACCTACACATCCTTAATTTATTTTAGTTTATATATCTCTATGATGAATTGAAATTACTAGGTATTTTGGGATCTCACCTTTCAATTCTTAACTATACCATCCTTAACATCCCTATGATGAATGGGTACTAGTGTAAAAATGGGTTACTTGTAGGTGTCACGTTCTCTTGCCGCATGTGAGGGTGCTCTTCTTGTTGTCGATGCTTCCCAGGTGATTATACTCTCCACTTACGGAATATTCAAAATTTTCATTAAATAGCCAATACTGCGCATGATGTCCCTCATGCAAACATTCACATCATTGCATCAGTACTTTTGCAACTTGTTAGCAGCTCGTGATTGTATATTATTCATGTTGTACATGTAATACCATTCCTACTATCACCAGTGCTTTTACGGTTTTAGCTGTTAATTGTGTGGTGAAATTAGCTTTGCTATTGGGAGTGTATTTGTTACGTTGTAGGGAGTGGAGGCACAGACACTTGCAAATGTTTATCTAGCGTTGGAGAACAACCTAGAAATCATCCCAGTAAGTATGACATTGTTCTTATTTTCTTCTTTCTACTTTTATGTATTTGGCTTTTATTTAAATATTGTTAAATTAGTTTCATAGTGATGTCTGACTATGTTGATAGTACATCTTCCTTTCGAGAAAAATCAGCTATCTCTCCTGTTTATTATAACTAAAAGCCCGTTATGTGATGGCCAACTTAGAATTAACACGACAATTTTGTGGTAGATCTCTTTGAAAAGTCGTGCATAGTGCTTGAGCTAATAGTTATCACAAATAAGCACTGATGTTACTGCACTCTTGGAACATGAGATTGAAGTTGCAAGCTGTGGAAATGTTTTTGAACTAGAATATCTATTTTACTAATGTTGTTGCCGTTGATAATTTAACCAGTTATTATAAGTAGAGTTCCCTATTCTACAAGTGCCAGCAATATGTGGATTTGTGTGTGCACATTGGTTATTTCTGGTGATATACAACTTTCTGTTCTGTTTCAGGTATTAAACAAAATAGATCTACCTGGTGCTGAACCAGAGCGTGTTCGTCAGGAGATTGAAGAGGTCGGCGCATAAAACTATATTAGTGCTTGTAGTTCTGCTTGTTGACATGGTTGTTGAGGATGCTCATCTATGTTGTTTCAATCTATTGTCCTCCAAAACTTCTGGGAGAGGAACCTTTCCCTTGGGATTTGGAGGGTTAAATCACCCCTCTATGCACCTCACATTTTCTTTTAACCTCCCAAAACTGCTAGGATTGAGAAGGCCATGAAACTATATTTATTGCTGATTTAAAATTTAATACTTCCCATCAGGGTAGAGCAAAGCGAACCCGGTCCCAGTCCCAACCCGGTAACCTTCCCCAACCTGACCGCCCTAAGAACCAACCTGATGCAATCTGGACGGGTAACGGATCGGAAATAACAAACCCAGTGGCATCCGGGCCGGTTAACGGGTTACTCAAGCCGAACCCGCCCAACCCAATATGTCAAATTGTAGGGTTCTGGTTAGGTTAATTAATCCTTTCACGCGTGATAATTTAGCGTTCAATTTAGGCTTTATTTTTTGATGATTAGTTTATGTTATTGCTTTTCTACGGTTGATTTAGAGTGGTAGCTTGGATTTGTTTTGGGTTGATGATAATATGGTTTGATGTAGGGTTTTGTTTATGCTAATATGTTCATGCATGATGATTTAGGGTTTAATTTAGACTTCAATTTTTTATAATTATTTTCGGTTCTTGGCTGCAATACTCACTTGGGTCAAAAAGGCCCAAAAATGATAAAGCCCATTTCAGTCTGTCGAGTTGGCTCAACCCATCAATCTGCCCAGGTTCAAACTTGGGTCCAACCCAGCCATATTGAACATATGGGCCAGGAACGGATCAGAAAAATCCCGATCCGGTCCCTCTGGGGTGGGTCCAGTAATTTGGGCCAGGTCCCCAACCCGACTCATGCTCTTCCCTACTTCCCATATACCTAAACCACCTTCTCCTCTTCAAGCCGGACACAGTGTCATTTTTGTCATGCTCTATACATATTGATCAGCAATAAAACGATTATATTATAATTATAGAAGGCATAGCCAAATCCCAAGTTGGGAAAGAAAATTCTAGGAACAATACAAGGAAAATGAAATACAAAGTTGAAGAAAAACAAAGAGCTTAAGGAACGGCTTGGAGAGATGATGCTTTATTTTCCGCCTGGATATGTTGGAATGTTTGAATCATATGCTTCCTTTGTTTTACTTCTGCAGCATTCTTGTTCTAGTGAATGTTTTATATTTGGTTAAGAGCTACAATTATAGGGAAACAGATATTCTTTCTGGTAAACCTTACACTATTGTTAAGTTAACCTCCTTTTCTGTAGGTAATTGGACTAGATTGTAGCAATGCAATACTCTGCTCTGCAAAGGTTAGTTGTTAGTTACCTTGTTTTATATGAATATATGGGCTGCTTTGAGACTTCCAAATGCAGATGTTTTCTAATGTGAAATGGCCGATGATGATCTCATTTTTCTTTAACATTCTGTTTCTCTTGCAGCAAGGTATAGGTATACTTGAAATTCTGAATGCAATTATTAAAAAGGTTCCTCCACCACCCGAGACCGCTGGAAAGCCTTTGAGAGCTCTAATATTTGATAGGTATTATTTGCTTATTATCACGGACCATTGAGTTCATTCCAAGCATTCTTGAATAGTAAATTGCTTATTGTTTGATGCTCCAATAGTAATATGTGGTAGGTAACTTATTGGATCCCCATCTTTGAACTATTAAATCAATCAAACATGCTCTTGTAATTGATGCCTGTCAAATTTGCTCTAAAATTTGATATGGAGTTGAATTGGCCTCGTTAACTTTTTGTGGCAATAACCGTTGGTGTGCGGACTGGAATGATTGGCCTCATACTTATTGTATGCAGTCCTTGCCACTTCATCCACAACAATTGATTCTATTAATTGGATCAAGGATTAATTACTTTTACTACTTGATGGAGCTTTTGTCAATCCTCAAGGAAATGGTTTCCGCTTGTGCAGTTACTATGATGCGTATCGAGGTGTCATTGTGTATTTTCGAGTCATTGATGGAACTATAAAGAAAGGCGACAGGATTTCCTTCATGGCAAGTAAGAAGGTATTGTCTCTCCAAGTTTTTCTGTGGTCCTCTTTTTCCTTTCCCAAGTTTAATTATATGTCATTGATGGGCAATAGTAGAGTGACTATCTTTTTTTGCCTATGCATTCTTTGCATTGATTTTTGGTTATGTTCTCATCAAACCACAGGATTATTATGCTGATGAAATTGGAGTTTTATCTCCCAGTCAGTTGCAGGTTGATGAACTGTATGCTGGTGAGGTAAAATATACCTTTTCTTTTGGTTATTAACATTTTCTATCTTTTCCCTGAAGTTACTAACTACTTATATAGCATGTCTAACTGGTGGCAGCCCTTTACTGTGCCATGATACCGATTTTCATGGTTTTTAGCCCGCGGACCAGGACTGAAAATCAAAACAGTGAATGATAATATGTTTAATAGAAAGCTTATGTTTCTGGTGCAATGATGCTACCTAGATGATAAAGTCTTCCATATCTAGATATCACTAAGTCAATAAAATGAAGTATCTATGTGATTTTTGTTCCTGGCATTTAGCCCCCTACTTGTCTTACTGGTTTTTGTTACAATTATTATTTTCTTGCTCGATTCAGGTAGGTTACCTCTCAGCTTCCATAAGGTCTGTAGCGGATGCTCGAGTGGGTGACACTATTACTCACCATGTAAGGAAGGCAGAAAGTGCATTACCTGGATACGTGGAAGCCACTCCAATGGTGTTCTGTGGTCTTTTCCCTGTTGATGCAGACCAGTATTGATCTGTTGCTAAGAGTTTTGGATTTTGAAATTTTACATTGAAACTCTGAATCCAACTTCTGCTGTCATGTTGATCCTTTATCTTTGTTGGCAGATTTGTAGAACTGCGTGATGCGTTGGAGAAACTTCAACTCAATGATGCTGCATTGAAGGTAAGTTGTGACTGATATGTTGCTCTTCAAGAAATAATCTGATATCTTGGCCATTATGAGCCTTAATGGAGAGGTTGCTTCCTGACTTAAACTCATGACCTCAAGACCACTAGGCAACCACCTTTCTGTTGCCCCAATTCTCACATTCTTGACGACTGATTTTCAATTAGCATATTCAACTTCATCTATTGTGTCTAATTCTATGTATGCATTTTCCCTGGACTTTCAGAATTGATCTATTTACATATCAATATGATTTAGTTGTTATTTTATGGGCTTACTAAATATCCGTGGCTAAAAAGTAGGGATAATTGCAGTGAGTCCACCTGGTGAAACTACTTTCTCATTTGGGTACACTTAAAGAATTTTTTGATTTCGTAGGTCACCTAATTAAGAATTTTTTCTTCCGTTACAAATTTACTAAAAAAAATTATTATTACCAGCTTGAGCTTGGCATAGTGGTTGGCACTGCTCGCTCCCTAGCTTCAGACCAGGGTTCGAGGCTCAGCACGTTATTTGGGTGGGGTGGGTTTAAGGGTAGATAGGACATGTGATGTAGTATTAAAAAAAAACTATTATTATTATTATTATTTTTTCTTTTAAAATGACCAAAATACCCTTTTATTTATTTATTTATTTATTTAATGTTTAAATTGCCTAAATGTTCTCATTTGGACTTCAAAATTTCAATTGAATGTCACTCCCTCTCTCTCTCATCCTACAGTATCAATTGGGACCCAACGGAGGCTCTTCCTCTTATTGAGATCGCTCCTCCAAATGCGGCGGAGCTCCCACCTCCTCTGCGTCTCCCCTAAGGCCCCGTCCGTCGCGTCCCCATACCTCTTTGATCCGTGACACCTCGCCTGGTGACCCCTCCTGCCTCTCCCCCTCAATCCCCATGTCTATGGCCTCTGCAATTTCAACTCCGTCTCCGTTGGAAACCACCTCTTCCTCATCGGAGGGTTCCTCTTCGACGCCGATCCTTCCCTCTCAACTGCCCGTCCTTGTCCTCCTCTGGGACCGCCACACCTCATGTTGATCCCTCGCGGGAGCTTTGCTTGAGCCGTGGTGCCAGATTCCGGCCATATCCTGGTCGCCGGTGGCGGGCGGCGACACACCATGTTCGGGGCCGCCCGGAGCAGGATGAACTCGACAGAGATGTACAACATTGAGAAGGACGAGTGGGTGCTGCTCGACGTATTGCCTAGGTTTCTGATTGGGAATGGAGAGGAGGAGAACGAGTTTTGGGTGGGTATGGAGAACAGAGGACCATTTCTGGGGTGTTCCCGGTGGATCAGTACTACAGAGACGGGGTGGTGATGGAATGGAAGGATGGTGGTGGAGGGAAGTGAAGAGAGGTTGGGAACATGTGGGAGGAAGGAGAGTGGATGATGCTCGGGAAGCTTGTGGTTCTTGAGGATGAAGAACACTTCCACCTCTCGAGTTCTTCAATGTTTAATTAGGGAAATGCTATTTATTTGCCTTGGATTGTATGTTGTAACTTGCTCTATTGGTTCAAGCTAGATTGCTAGATTTAAATTATATTCTCTGACCGAATTTTGTGTTGCAATGCTTGAGAGTCACCGATTGGATGGGTTTGGGCGAGAAGTGGCGATGAAGAGGCACAACAATGGTGCATAGGAGGAAGTGCAATGGCACCATTTTTGGAAATAAATGGGGGGGGGGACAATTTAGTCTTTTCGCAAAAAACTAACGGTGTTAGGTGTACCCATATGAGAATGTAGTTTCCCCAAGTGTATCCAGCTGCAATTATCCCTAAAAGTAACTGTTGAAGTGTTATTGCTAAAAAGCATAATAATGAAATAGAATAAAAAGGGAATGATGGCATAAAACTGTTATGGAAAGTTGCTCTCGTTGAATGTATCCATCATGGCATTTTGCTTGCTATTCGATGTAATAGGCTTTACCATCTTGGCTATTTGGCAACTCAAACCTTGTGGATTTGTGCTATAAGTTTCACATGGCTCCCAGAATGTTTTTTGCATTCGTAAACAGTTGTTTTGTATTATCTTTAAAGTTGTAATGTTTTCTCTCCCTTTCCCCAATATTATTTTTGCTGAATTAGATATATCGTTGACGTGTTTCTACTCTTTGCTTCAATGTGCAATGTTCAGTTTGAACCGGAGAGCTCAAGTGCGATGGGGTTTGGCTTTAGGTGTGGCTTCCTGGGTCTTCTCCACATGGAAATTGTTCAGGTATATGTAAACTTACAAGTGATTTGCATTACTAGAAGAATGTACAGTTTGTGGTCTCCTGAGTCCTGACAAATAAGTTCATCTTTCATCATACAGGAAAGGCTTGAGAGGGAATACGACCTGAGCTTAATAACTACTGCTCCGACTGTTGTATACAAAGTTTACTGTGTCAATGGTGATATTGTAATGTCTTCTTGATCCTAAAACTCAGTATCAAGTTCAGTATGTACTAATTTATAATCTTTGTCTGGTAGTTCTTATTCGTTTCTGACTAATTTGATGCCCATGCATAATGTTGAGTGGGACAGAGAAGAACATTTGGTGCCATGAATAAGTAATCTGGAGGCTGATGCCTATTAAAATAAAGGCTAATTAATAATAATCTACATGATAGCCATTGTGTTGGAGAAAAATGTGATGAATGTGGCATCATGTTTTCAATATTATGTTCTCTCAGATAATCCCAGTGTTCTACTGATAAAAAATAAATAATTTAGATAAAAATTACAAGCATATGCTGTGAGGAAACTCTTCTATATGCCGTGTTAGACTCATTGTTGTATTTAATGTTAAATTGTGTAGGTTGAATGCTCTAATCCATCTTTACTCCCTGAACCTGGAATCAGGAAGAAAATTGAGGAGCCATATGTGAAGGTTATTTCTTTTTCGTTCAACACTTTATTTCCATATTAATTTTGACAAAATAAATCAGTCTATTCTGATTATGTAATTATATGTTCTTTTACTATGTATACACCTACAGATTGAGATGTTCACACCAAAAGACTATATTGGTCCACTTATGGAGCTCGCTCAAGATAGAAGAGGAGAGTTCTTAGAAATGAAATATATCACTGAGATAAGGACATCACTCGTCTATGAACTACCTCTGTCAGAGGTAAAAGTAGTCTTTATGAGAATCCTGTCTTAGTAATAGTAAATGGACTTGAAGGTCGTCGTTTAGTAAGAGTGATTTCGGTTGTTAATATTGCCGTTTTTGTTCTCCCTTGTGTATGATTTGCAGATGGTTGGTGATTTCTTCGATCAATTGAAGTCCAGAAGCAAGGGTTATGGTAGCATGGAATACACTATCATTGGGTAGGTTCATGAATTATTTGCCACGTCACGTGTATTCTCACACTGTTATTAGTCTCTGGCTATTTGCAAAGATTCCTTGGTCTGTCTCTGACAACAATTCCCAACTGTGTATAAATGTTGATCTATTCCTGCAATTTCATATCCAACTGACTTTAAAGGACAATACTATGCTCAATTTATTTTGGGAAGTTATCAAGTGAAGAACTAACTGTTCTGTTACATCTCTATTTTATCTATGAACAGTAAATTACACTGGCACAATTGTCATCTTATTGACCTGACTTTCAGGTACAAGGAAAGTGAACTGATAAAACTAGACATTCAGATCAATGGTGATCGTGTGGACCCATTGGCAACTATTGTGCACAGGGATAAGGTGATCATTTTTTTACTTTCATATATATTATTGTATTATCCATTTGAATAAAAAGAGAGATGCTTGAGCTACCATTGCAAATTCTCATACCCTTTCAAGAAAAATTGTGGATGAATGTTTAGTTCTATATGATGAATTTACTGAGTAGAAGCCTTTCACTGAGAATAGAATTCAATGTTGCAAAGATTTTTGCAAATGTACTAAACACCCTTGTTGATATTTTGAAATTTTATGTTGACCGAGTTAATAAATCAACACGAGCTTCTTTTTTCAGGCATATTCTGTTGGTAGGGCCTTGACACAAAAGCTGAAGGAGCTCATACCTCGACAACAATTTAAAATACCCATTCAAGTAAGGTCCTTGTTCTCATTGTACATAACAAACAACAAATTAGCGTGTATGTGTACACGAAAGGAAGCTTAGAATTTTGAGCATCCTGTAAACCAAATTAGTTAATGGTTTCTTGAGAAAGCTGTTTCGAGTGTGCCCAGAATTGAAATGGAAGTCTCCATTAAATGCTTACATGCACCATCTTTGTTATTATAACTTGGGTTGAACTTTGAACTGTACGATCTATCCATTACAGGCCTGCATAGGTGCAAAAGTGATCGCGAGTGAGGCCTTGTCTGCAATCAGGAAGGACGTTTTAGCTAAATGCTATGGTAAGAACTTCAACTTCTTAAGAATATCCGCTCGCTGTATCTTTGAATCATTTTGGGAACAGTTATGTTCTATATATCTGTGACAACTTAAATTGTTCAATTATTTAATTTCCTGTGTAGTGTTAAAATCAATTACCGGTTTGATTCAGCTCCTAAACAATTCAAAATCACCCATGAATAGTTGAAGAATTGGGTGATTTACATTTTGGCCTAATTTGGATATTCAACATCACTCGTGTTTTTATGTCTATATTTCTTATCTATTATTAGTCGCCGTGAGATATTTATTTCTCAACAAATATATCTAATTACATCTTACAGGCGGAGACATATCGAGGAAAAAGAAATTGCTGAAAAAACAGGTACTTCTCTATCAACTTACCATAATAGACTTTCAAGCCTGCAGAGTGCCACTGCTATGTAGTTCACTCCATATATATTTTGAAAAGCCGTACATTACAAGGAAACACCATTTCCCATGGACCCAGTAGAAGTAGAAAAACGAGTTTGGGAACGAGAAATTGAATCTTCCTGATGGAAGTTATCAGAACCACGTCCGGCAACTCCAATGCATGATGGGCACAGAGGCTTGAGCTCGTGATCATAAACGAGCCTCCATGTCGGGCTGGGATTAAACGACTGGGCCTTCATTAAGGAATCTACTTAGTGTCTTTTCCACTCTCACTGTCTTAGCTTGTTTACTTTGTTTCACTTGTTCTCATCACTCATTCTAATAACCCTCAAGGGGTCCATAAATTTAATAGCCTCCTTTGGGTCGGTCAAATGAGAACTCTAATGTATTTTGTGCTACTCCTTGATAAGTCCGATTTTTCCCAACAAGAGGTATTAGATACTAGGTTCTATGGACTCTTTTGTTTAGCGGGTCGGAGTACTCTTTTTGGGGGAACCATGATTGTTCTCATGGTGGTGGGCCTAAATAGGATAGAGTAGAACATGTAAAAGAACTCTGAGCAGACCGATGTGATGAAGCTCAATGTAGAGAGGGAGATTATTAGGTGTTTTCATAGTGAGTCCAAATCTCACTACAGGTGAGTATTGAGGTATATAGAGAATTTATATACATATTGGACCTAAGATATGAATGACTAATCTTTTAGGTAAAAAATGAGCTCCAATACTCATATGAGCTTCTTTGTAGTGTGTTCAACACCATTATATTGCCATTAAGCCGAGAGCTTGTGGATCCCATTTCGGAATCACACCCTCTTTTTTCATTGTCTCTATTGCTGATAAAAAAATAGGTGTGCGATGATTTCATCACGGATCTATATTTTGTGGCAGGCTGAAGGGAAGAAAAGAATGAAGGCGATCGGTAAAGTAAATGTACCTCAAGAAGCCTTCATGGCTGTGTTGAAACTCGAAAAGGAGGTATTGTGATCATATGACTATCGAATTAGTCAAAATAACATTACTGCCAACACAAAGCTACAAATTCAAATGTAAAACGAGCAACTGTACCATACCATTAATTGTTGATATGTCTATATTTTGTTAGATTATGAAGTTTTGACCAATAAAACTTTCTTTTTGTTGTTGCTTCTAAAGCTAACAGTTGTATTTGTCAAATGCGTACGCAAAGTACTGACCGAGGTATCATTATTTAATTAGCTGATTTGTTATAAATAAAATAATGCTTCAACATCCTCTGCTAGCATGTGTTAAGATTCACACTCAAGTCATTACATGTGTTAAGTGATCTTCTTAATGCATAACCCAACTTGTGTTGATGAGTATTATAGGTAAAATGACAATCATCAACGTTTTTTCTACTTTATTATAATTTGTCCAATTTTATTAATTTTTTTTGAAAAAGACAAAATTGCTTTCCCTTATCATTAAACAATTTATAATAAATAGTAACAATTTTTTTTAGAAAAAAACACGAATATTATTAAGCAACTAACTCGACATCACGCTGGACAGTTGAAACAATAGATGGTGGGACAGACTTCGCACTGTGATCTCAGCTACTGTTAGTTAAAGCGTCCCTTGTTAATTTATGTGCCACGAAATTATAAGAGCGAACAAAATAAATTAAGACATATGTCCTAGAAGTGGACAGTATGCAACACCTATCGCTAGTGATACTTTCAAATATGTTCAACTCGACCCGTTTAGCATCATGTAGAGCTGCGGCCTCCACCTCATACGAATAGAATAACCCCATGATCCATCCGCAAAATGCTTTAACCAAAACTTCATAATAACTTTGAAAATCAATCGACCCGCATATCAAATAAATTTAAATTTAAGTATATTAAAATGACATTTTTTCTTTTTCTGATCCATCCCATGAGGTGGTATGAGCCCTTTGGACCAAGGAATTTATCCCTATCACACAAAGTTTCACGTCTCAATCTAATATGCATATTTCAATCTCTATAAACAATGAAAAATTGAATACATTTCAATCTCATGAAATATAATCTTCTATTATATCCATATAGAAGGCCCATTTATTACATTAAATATGATCATCATCATCATGGGACACAAAATTCAAACAAGTGGTCTTATAATATATAATAATTGCTGATGATTTATTAATGGAAATAGTGATATTAAGTCAAAGTGGTGGGCTCTGCAAGGGAAAGAGTGACGTCATATTTGTATAAAACAATTACTGGTTGCTGGGTCGGAGTAAAAACCACATATGAAAAGAAGTCAACTTCCGGTTGGGTGCCAATTAGGATTATAAAAACAGGTAAAACCGTAAAACACGGAATAGAACTTGCCCGCCGTGATTTGTCTCTGACCGCAACTAGGAGCTCTAAAAATCAAACACTTTTAGAAACACTAAAAGGATTGTATCCACTCTAATCTTTGGAAAATGTTATTTCAAAATTAATTTGATCTAATTTAATTTTTGTGGTTTAAGTTCAATTTTAGTCTAATCTACTTTATAGTCAAATAAGACTCAAAAGTGCAAAATAGATTAAACTAATTTATTATTGTTGTTTTCAACAAAATGCGACTAATATTAACGTGATTATTAGGAGTGAGCATAGTGTCATGGCTTGGACAGATGTCGATCTAAATTCGGGCTGTGCAGCGTTTAGGGCTTGAACACAAGGGGTTTCAAGCGCCTAGACAATTCTTAAGCGGGACAGGTTACTGTGTCGGGTAGATCCGTTGAGATAGGTAGGGTCGGTCGTTAGCTTCTCGGGAAGCTACTCTGATAGGGTATCGCTACAATTCGATTCGGGATGCGGCCAACTGGAGCGGCGAGAGAAAGGTACAAGGAGAAGCGGGGCAGACACATGAGACTCA
>JAYMTP010002489.1:0-19551 GCA_036897365.1 Geranium brycei
TACCTTGGTTGAGTCGTTGAATTTGGTATAAATACCTCGGTGGTAATGGTTCGGCACAAACCTTCTCCTCATGATTGACTTCATTAGCTCCCATGTGTTGATGACGGTTCGCGATGCTTACTTCTGTTTAATACCATTTGATCCCACCAAACCAATGCATAGTCATAAAACTCAAGGGACGCGAGTTTAAATTTGCTTACCTCCGAACACGTCGGCCATCAAAAATCATATCAACTTTTCGCTCCCAACTAAAGCAGGCTTCAGGATCATTCATTCCATGGAAGGGAGGAATCTTTACATGGGCGTGAGATAGTTCTTCTTGGTTTGGGTTTCAATATCGTCTGAAGTTTCGATCATCATGTTGGTCATCGTTTCCGTATGGAGATTTCCTTTGTCGACTCGCTCGGCGTTGATAGTCATGCCGACGGAGTAAGTATTCGCCTTGATCATCGGCCTCGTACTCATTCAGATTTTGGCGGCCTCCATATCGTGGTTGATCTTGCGGCGCTGGAACTTGCGGTGATGGAACTTGTTGGGGTGCAGGGGGTCGTAAGATGGCTTTCTCAAGGATGGTGAATCTTCTGTTCATATCTTGGATTATGCCTTGAAGTAATTCAAGAGTTCCGAGTCCGAGTTCCTTCTTAAGACATTTTTTCTACAAAAAAACAATTGTTAGATATAAAATCCTCACAAGAATATGTCACTTGTGTTTGTAACTCGCATTGGTTTTTTTTTGTCACTCATGTTTTCACTCTAGTCTTTTTCCTCTCATTCTCTTAGTCTTGATATTTCTAGAACTAATGCAGAAAAATTTGCTTCGTGAAAATCTTCCAATGTTCGAGTGAAAGATCAACCTGTAGTAAACAACCAATCCTTCAACAACAACACTAGTTTTGAAGAGGTAAAGAAAGTATATTGGAGAACAAGCTTTCTGGATGATGGAATTATGGAGAGTGGAAAAATAGTAATAATAATAATTCTGGAGATTTCTTCTTCTTCTTCTACTTCTTTTTTCTTTTTCTTTTCTTTTTCTCATTTTTTTGAGTCACAAACTGAGATTACAAATGAAGCACAAAGTAAATAAAATAAAATTTAGAAGTAAAATAAAAAATTTGAAATGAACCTTGATAGAGCCAGAGCTCTTATACCAATTGATATGAACTCGTTCTAGTCCAAATCTTACGCGGACCGTCTATCAGAAAGGTTCGGATAGAGACGAAGTTTTCGTGTGGGAAACCTTTGAGTTTAGGATGGATCGAATGAAGCCACGATGGGTTGTGGAAATCCCGTCGATAATTTGGACGAACGCCATAGGAATTTCGAGCACAAGTTCTTGATAAGTTCTAGAGCTAAAAGAATCCTCTCTAAACACAAAATTACACAATGTTTTATATATTTCAAGTCTACTCCAAACTAGAGCTTACACACGTATTCATAGTCTAGGAAAACCTACCCAAAGGTCTTTCAATTCAATGGTCATAATACCAATTGGATGAAAAAAAAACATAGCCCCAAAATAACATAACTAATGGAGTATAAACCCCAAGTAAATGAGAACTAATGGTGCACATTTAATTACACCAAGAGAAAAGAAAAGAAAAATAATTATTTAAATTAAAATAAAATACTCCTTGTGGGCTGTTGAACGTTCGGTTCAGTTTTGACATATATGATGCAAATATTTGTGACCGCTATGGAATCGTTGACGTCGTAAATTTTGTGAAGTAACAAGGCCAAATCTTTGACGAAGTATCTCTAAACTATGTCTCTAAGTTGGTACTTGGTTTGCCCACGTGTGTTGTATATTATATGATCAAAAAATCATATAAATCCTACATTGAATAAAATTGTCTTTGTATTCCAAAATTGAATGTGTTGTAATGCACATTTCATCCTCTTGAATGTATAGATTACAAGATGATGGTTGATGTTATAACCTTTCATTGTTCATCTTTAAATTTTGCATTCATTCTTGGAATCCAAGAGGTGGAAGAGATGAGACTATAAATAGATAGTCTTTTCTCTTCATTTTCACTCATCCAAAAATCCAAACTCAAGAACTATTGTGTTCTTGTTCTCCCTCTTCTACATTTCTTCGTTCGGTTGGTGATAGAGAAAGATTCGAGTTCTAGTTCGCTTGAACTAGAACTTTTGGTGTGAGAAGCTAGTTCGGAGTCGTTGTATCCTGTGAAGTGTACGCTCGCTGAATCCAACACCCGAGGGAGAGCGAATACACTTTAAGGATAGTGTCCAACACGTCTCGACCTTTTCTTTACGGTGTTGAGCTTTGTATTTGGTGAAAGGTTGAGTTAGAATTTATAAAGTTTATTATTAAATTTTATTTTAAATATTCGCAACTTGATAATTTTTTTTATCATATTTACCCAACAACCCACGTGTTGGTAGTCAGATAAAGTTTTGTTCTTGATCTTCAAGTCCCTTCGGTGGTACAATGCTAGGGATGTCCTCATCACTTTGTGTGACTTGTTGCATTTTCTATCATTATATTAAGTTTAACTTTAAGTTCTCAAGAGAATACCTCAACGAACTAGTGGTTTAAAACTCACACTTCTTGTTGAGAGACTGTGAATTCCAACCTTTTTGGAATGAGATGGGGAGAGTTTATGGGTAGATTAGTGATACATGGTGTAATTTTAAAGATTTAACTGTAAGTGAAAAAATTGTTTTAATTCACAATTTGAAGGTTATGAATCATATGAAGAATAAAAATTACAAAATTGATATAATATACCGACAGTTGTACAATTTTTCCAATAATTAACAATTTAATACCAAATGAGGTGAGAGTAATGGTAAATCATTATGAAACAAGGGTTGTGTTCAGCTCCAAACTCATGCTACAAATAAGAATCTACAAATCATTTTTGGACCGCATGATAGGGTATCTACCGTGGAGATTTTAGTTTGGTCGTTTGACCCGGGACCCTCGTTACACCTCTCCCCAGCAGGGTTCACCCATAGTCTATAGTATGGAACTCGAGACCCTCGTTAAACTTAGGAACGCGTAACACTCGAAGCCCATCGTTACAATCGATTTAGCTTCTTGTTACAACGCGGAAAAAATGAAACATGTTTAAAAAAGCTAAAAAATCATAATGATACTGGAAAAAAATGAAACATGTTTCAAAAATATATTAAAATCAGTATCGTAAGATCGTGAAATCATTCAATCTATTGATCAATCTGCTCTTTATAAATTTAATTGAATTATTTTTATAACAAAGTAGAGGTCGAGTTTAATCAATGGTTTATATATTTGTATTTGAAGCATGGTTCATAGGATTGGTAGCAAATGCATCCCTATTAAACACATCAAAAGTATGGACATGGATTAAGAATAATGGACCCATATCTATCTCAATCAGCTACCCAAACATTTACATTTATGTTTAGTTTCAATTTAAGCCGTAAAATATGTCAGTTTGTATGTATGCTTATTTTTATTTAAAAATATCTATCTTAAACATTTTAAAACATTTTAGTTTAGTTTATGAATTGCATTCTTGAAATATATCTGTAGGAAATAATTTCCATTTGAAGGCCCATATGCATGAACGCACACGCTTGCATCCGAGCCCAAAATAATTAGGCCCATACTTTGGGTGAGGCCCGAACCGAGCCCATCGGCGCTTGAAACCGTTAATTTTTTGTCCGTTGGCGTGAAACGCGAATGAGATCGCGCATGAAAAAGCGGATTGGTACTGTACATGGAGATGGCAGAGAAAGAGAGAGAGAGCGTAGAAGATGATGAAAGGCGACGAGGTCGAGGGCAGCGAGAGCGAGAGCGAGAGCGAGAGCGAGGACTCAATCTTCAACGCCAATCCCAATATCTGAACACAACGAATAGGTACATTCATCACCCCCTGCTCTTCCCTACTGTTCTGTTTGGTTCCATAGAAAATTCAATTCAAGGAAGCCACAAAATTGCTCGATTTCCATATACGGAGCGATTATTCTGGATTATTGAGTTTGCGAGAAGACGACGAGCGCGTGTTTGGTTACCGAGAAACGTGAAAAGAGCGAGATAGATATAGATTGTGATTTTTGTAGTTGCGCTAGCTAGGACTTGTTTGGTTTCTGCAATGTACTCCCAATTGTTGTTTATTGCATTTCCCCCAAATTAGATGGTCAATATAAATGGAAAATTGGAGAGAAGAGTGTTGATCTGTTTTCCAAGAAAATGTTAATTGCTATTGCAAAGTACTCTCTACCTATTTTCCTGCATTTTCCTGGCAAGCAAATAAGTAATCTAACTTTTGAACCAGAACTAGAAGATGAAAGGGAGATTGTTTAGTTATATAGCCTATAGGAGGGTTCTAGTTTTAGTTGATGCACAACTTTATTATTGATTATGACATTCAGACAGGTATATCTCTTAAATAATTAGGTTAAATGCACACTTATGTGTGTATTTATGTAAAAAAAATTGATTTTGGTATCCATTGTTGCATCACTCAATCAGATCCCGATTTTGTTATTATATCAGTCCTGCATTATATTTGGAACGGTGAAAGGAATGATTAGGCTCTTATGGTGTAGGGGTGATTAATTTACAATGTAACTTACTATATGATCTGGCTTTTATAAATGATACTAGTAATTGGAACTCGCTTCTTAGAGGAGTTCAGTTGATATCGAATCATTGTTTTCCCCTTGTTTCAATAAAACTGTTACATCATTTTCTGAAAGTTGGTTTTTATGAGGTTGCTTGTTATACCTCAGAATGAATTCTGCAGTAATTTAGTGTTTCTGTTGGTCATATGTCATTGCTTTCTTTTGTGTAAAGGCCCATTCATAGTCTATCGTGATACGTTCTGTGAACAGCTCCACATATGCTTCTTATGGTGTCATGAGTTATCGTTAGTACTGGATTTATGGCACGGGTCTGATTTTAAGATAGCATGTTGTGTTTACTTTTGATTGCTTTTCAATGATAAATGTATTTTTTAGAGACCTGATACATGTCTTGTATGTCCATACATGTGCAATACACTCAGGGAAATTGAAAGAGATGGATCGCCAGTGAACATCAACCATATGCTCCTCAATGGTAATAACCAAATTCTTACTATTTTTTCTATTGTTTCCCCCTCTGGTTATAATAGCTTGTTGATTCACTGTTGGTTGTGTTATGGAAAGTTCAACGGTGTTAGTGTTGTAGCCTCTCAAGAACAATAACGTAGGTAAGAATTTGCATCACCTTATTAATTTAGCTAGCTCTGTTGGGTTTGGCATTGGTGTTGGCCTTGTTAGGCATCAAAAAAGACTTGAGTTGTGCATTCGATTTTGGATTACAACCACCCTTAATAGAATAAGGACAAATGTGTACAAGTCGAATTAATATCAGGTTGCTATTAATAGTGGTGTGATAATGGCCACTAAGTGTGTTAATCGCCAACAAAGAATATTTTTGTGTATAAGGCCAAAATAGGTAATGTAGATGCTTCGAAAATAGTCTCTCCCGAAATAGTATAAATAGGGGTGCTTGGCATAGTCACCCTCAAGTTAAGTCATAGTAAGTTGTGTGTAAAATCTTGTAAGAAAAGTGTTCTTGTAATTGTTTGAGTGTTTATCAATAAAACTTCCTTCTTTGTGCATATATCCCTATTCATATTTGATCCTAATCTTCCTTCGTGTCTAGCTTGATCATTAGTACCTTCTTTGGTTCTACTTGTGTCCACCGTGTCTGTAAATTTAGCGTATAATATGAGTTCCAATCCATTGTTAATGAAAAAGGGTAATGTTAATTGCAAGGGTTGCTCATAACTTCAATATTGGATGGCTAAGAAGGTTCTAAGAAATTAGAATGAAACAGTTAGACATTCAAATAAAAGTATTGTCAGAAGGAAGAGAACATGCATAGAGTTGTGCACATGTTAGGCATGTCATTAGCAAACTCGATACTCTAAGAATGGTATGTGTTAATTTTAAAATTTGCATTTTAGTATATCTAATGTTTAATTCATGGTTTTGCTCTTCTTTTAAGATCTGAGTGTTAGTTTGAACTAAAAGCATTTATAAACTAAAAAGATTATCCTTTTCAAATTGAGAGAATGACATAATGACACGATATGACCAAAAACTAACATGAAAGTGTTGTCTAATTTGGACATGATAGAGTTTGAGTTTCTATAGTTTACCATAGAGATGTTGTGTGGCGTAGTGGTCCACTATATGCTCTAATTGATCAGTGGCCAAGGTTCGAGCATGACAACTCTCATGAGGGGATGGGTTGGGTATGAGTTTGGGCTGGGGTTTGTTGGGTTTAGAACCAGGAAAAGGCGGGCTTTTGGGTTTGTAATTGGGTAGATAGTATTTCAAAAAAACCATCATTTAAATATATTTAATGTTGTTTTTCACCTATTTCTGTTAAGACTCACATTTTTCAAGTTGGTTAGTGTAATGTTTGGAAGACAAAATAGCATCCCTTGTCATTTCAATTTCTACAAGAATGTCATTGATTTTTGGGGGAAATTACAAATCAGTAACTCCAAATATACTTGTTTCTCACATAACTATTTTCAACTAAAAATCTCGATTTTGTATTCATTCAACTATTTTTTTATCACACTTCAATGGGACTAAATCTGACATAATTTTAAGGTAAAAGTCCAAAATGTTCTTCAACCACTCACCCTCTCTCTTCTGTGAAACACCACCGCCGGAAACCTCTCTTCCGTCGCCGCCATACAGCCCCACCACCACCATATCCCTCCATCACAGCAAGCAAGATAGTACCAGAATTCAAGCTCTCTGCAATTTCAATTTCTCTGCACATTTAGGGTTTTCTGGGAGCGATGCGGAAGAGTATGAATATGGAGAGCAACGAGGGCAAGCCGTGGTTATGGAAGGGCAGATAGGGTGATTATGTAATATTAAAAAAAAGGCGAAACTGTATTAAAAAAAAGAAGTTAAAATTAGCCTAATTTTATTTGTAGCAACATGGTTAAGCATCCAGATCGACCTAATCTTTTGTGATAATATATGATCTGTCAATTGTATTAAATAAGCTAATTCTAAAAAATAGCATGTGGGTGACATTCTAGAGAGATCCCAAAAAGCAAACGGAAAATTACCAGCAAGCTTCCTCCTACTACCATCCATTTTGGTGTGTATATATATAGCTCCCATCCCCATGTTTTGAAACTCCAAGCCAAGAAAATTGTTAGCAATTTGATATAGATTTTTTCTTGTGATCTCTACTGAATTTGATACATAGTTCTGGCAGTTGAGAGAGATGGCCGGAGTTGTGGTGGTTTTTGATTTCGACAAGACAATCATCGACTGTGATAGCGATAACTGGGTGGTTGATGAATTGGGTGTTACTGATTTGTTCAATCAGCTCCTCCCCACGATGCCTTGGACCTCTCTCATGGTCCATTTCTATTTCTTGAGCAATTTGTCATATTGTGTTTGAAGTAAAACTTGTACTAAACTGCTCTGTTTGATATTTTGCAGGACAGGATGATGGAGGAGCTCCATTCTCAGGGGAAGACGATTGAGGACATCTCCGAGGTCCTGAAACGAGTTCCCATTCATCCACGGGTCATTCCCGCCATTAAAGCCGCTCATGCTTTGGGGTATGGTTTTATAGTTGTACCATTTAATCTTTTTTGTTATTATTGCTAAGCCCATGCTGACATTGGAATGGAATGGGACTAGGTGTGATTTGAAGATTGTGAGTGATGCCAATACATTCTTTCTTGAGACAGCTTTGGAACATCTGGGAATAAGAGGGTGTTTCTCAGAAATCAACACAAACCCAAGTTTTGTTGATGAACAAGGCAAACTCAGAATCTCCCCATATCATGAATCTCCCCATGCCTGCAACAACCCCTGCCCTCCAAATATGTGCAAGGTATTTTATTTATTTAAGTTGCCTTAAAAATAGAGTTTTTCTTTGTTGGTATTACACAAAGACAAGACTGTTTATGGTAGAAGATCTTGTCTTTTTCTCCAAGTGCAGTTTTTGTTTCTACACGCATACGAAACCAAAACCAAATTGATCTTCCATGTGTCATTGATTGTTGTTGTCAAACAAGCTTACGTGTTTGTGATTCAAATGGTCAGATCCGTCATAGACAAATGTTTTTTCCTCTGTTGGCCCTACCTCACATGATTTATGAGCTGTTTGGTAACAGCTTTTGATTAAAGCACTCTTACAAAGAGTTTCTTACTTCCAGGAAGCTTTTAATTAATGCATCATTTTTCATATTCATATTCATATTCAGTCCGTGATAGTTTTCATTGAACACGACACGACTAAGCAGTTTCTGAATATATGCTTACCAAATAATATCATCTATCATTGGTACTTCAAACTTTGTGGCTAAGTATGAGATTGTCTGAACAGGGACAGATCATAGAGAGGATACAAGCTTCCATTTCTGGTGATGGAAAGCAAAAAATAATATACCTTGGAGACGGAGTTGGAGACTACTGCCCGAGCTTAAAGCTCAGAGACGGAGACCATCTCTTGCCGAGGAAGAACTACCCGGTTTGGGATCTAATCTGCAGAAACCCCCACCTCATCAAGGCCAAGATCCATGAATGGACTGATGGTGAAGCTCTCGAGCACGTTTTAATCAAAACAATTCACACCATCCTGGAAGACGAAGCTAACATGTTGATCTCTGCTGATTGCAAGCTGCACTTGACATCTGCTGCTTCTCGTGAAGCCATGCCTCAAGCTCTCAAGGTTTCTCTGTAAAGATGAGCTATTAACACGCACACCCCTTTACATATTATCATTTTTTGGTTTGTTTATTCTGTTATTTTGTTGTGCTCTGTTTGTGTTTTAAATTGTATTTCTCTGGTAACAAACTGTTGAAAGTTTGTTGTCTGTATAAGTATCTGAAGGCACTTTGTTTGTCATACATATTGAAAAGGTTCTATTATGAATTTTTTTGTTCCTATTGTCGCTGTTTTTTCACTTCATGTCTCCTTTCTTTTATTCTCCTATTATCTTTTTCTTTCTAACTTTGTTGATGTAATTGGCGGCTCTTTTTTGCGTCTTGAAAATTTTAGTTGGTTTCATCAATAAAATTTCACAAAACCTGAACTAGGGTTGACCTAATTTGACAATAAGATGAAACAAATAATACCAATTACAGAATAAATTTATACGCTATATTCACTCCGATACTAGAATAATCCTTGGAAAGATAACCCTGATACTGCATGGTGAATCAGTTATTCAACACAACATTTTCCATGCAAATTCATGAAAGAAAATCCATACAGAAATCTTCTTTATCTTTATTTGATGGTTTCAATCACCAGAAGTCCAAAACCATGGAGCTTACGTGCATTCATTACACACTGCTCTATTTTGTATCAATAGTTTATAACCTCTTAGACGTTGAGGTTTTGGTAGGAGCTCCTCCTGCAACTGGACCAGTACTCCTTCACAAGCTTCGAAAATGAGGAGTTGGTTTCCATTAGTTTTGAGGGCTCATCATATTCCAGTAGCTTCCCTGCAAATATTAAAGGAAACCCCATATTAGATTAGCTTTACTTGAAAAATAGGTTCAGCTCAGAACACGAGACAGACTCCCATTATGCGAATCTCCCAGGAATATGCATCTATGTAAGCATTCTCTCTTTACACATAACATAGTAGACATTTCCAAGAGTGTGTATGAGTCGGTTTTTTTGTGAGGTCCAGATTATATGTGTGCAATCGCCCATTCCGATCCAAAAAAAATCTAAAGCAGAAAACAATCCATCATCCTTATTTTTTGGTACTTTACAACTTTCTGGTAATCTAAAGCTAAAATAAAAACCAAATCAATCACTGAACTATGCGGTGACAAGATTCTTATGAAAAACAGACAAAAAAGGGAAGCCAAACTAGAGCATAGGATTGTCTGAAAATTTCATGCTTTCTCACCTGAACCATCAACCATGTTTTTTTTATGATTCTACTTATAAAGGAAGAGCTTATTACCATAAGAGAGGAGCATGACCATGTCACTATCTATAACAGTTGGAACTCTGTGAGCCACAGTGATGACTGTGCACTGTGAGAACTCATTTCTGATGATTCTCTGCAAAATGGCATCAGTTGCCGAGTCAATAGAAGCTGTAGCTTCATCCAACACCAGAATTCTATTCCTCTTCAGCAGTACTCTTCCCAGACAAAATAGTTGTCGTTGACCTGCACTCCAATTCTCACCTTCATCACTCACTGCAATGCTCAACCATCAAATATAAGTTAGCTCATGATCCAAATTTGGGAGACCAAAACAAATACGACAACTAAAGCAACTTTTGTTCCATTAAGTCAAGTATTCACTCACCAGATGAGTCCAGCAGATTCGGCAGGCTGCTAATCGTCGTCTTGAGTTGACATTTATCTAAAGCCTATATGTGACAGAATGGAGAAGTTTAAGACTATTGGGAACTGTAACATGAAAAGACTATGAGTTGCAAAAAACTTTGTTACTCTACTATGATCAGTTGGGTCACCTCCCATAATTCAGTGTCGGGGTAGAGGCCAAGAGGGTCCAAGTTGGTTCGAATACTACCCCTGAAGAGAGTTGGTTCTTGAGGAATAATGCTGAGCTTCATTCTCAAATCTTTCAGACCCATTGTGCATATATCGAGACCATCTATGAGAATTTTCCCACTTTCTGGCTCTACTAAGCGAAACAAGGCACTTATGAGCGTTGTTTTGCCACTTCCTGTTCTTCCCACAACTCCTATTCGAGAGCCTTCTTTGAATGTGCACGTGATTCCTTTGAGGACAAGAGGAGCATTTGGACGATATTTGATCTGAAACAACCAATCAATATGAAATGTGCTCAAAAACTATAATACAAGTAGATAAAGCTCTTTACCTTTAGATGTTGCAACTCTATCCTGCCCTTGGAGGGCCATGTAGATGGAGGCCTCATGCCCTCCACGATTGAGGGAGGCTCAGACGGTATGTGCATGAACTGTTTGATCCTTTCAACAGAGATGACATAGTCTGATAAGTTACAGTACCATCGAGTCACAAAAACCTGAGTACCCGTAAGTGCCAGCGCATAAGATAGAGAAAGTCCCACAAGCCCTGAAAACAAAACCTAGTGACAATGCTATCAATATGTTTGTTTCAACAATATGAAGTTTACTGATTGTTATTGTCAGATTCACACCTAAAAACTCCAACTAATAGGCAAAGGGAGGTCCCAACTTCATTATCAAGTGGTGGGGACATACTTTCGACTTATGACGTTAGCATTCCATCCCATATAGCCTGTAGGGGGATTAAGAAGATCTACACTATAATAGAATGTGCACGTGCAACAATATAAATGAAAATTGGCCCGTGAGGGTGTAGGTTGAAGACTTGACATTCCACGTGCAAGAGTTTCACATAAATAGGATATCTCAATCTGACATACAAGTAAAAGAGGTGTTATAGTCTCGCACCTAAAAGCTGGAAATGAGAGATGCCAAATGGTGAAATGGTGCACAACTTATCGATGTGGAATGCTAACACACCCCTTCACGTATAGACGTGATTAGAAGATGCACATTACGTGAGACTCTGCACACGGGCTGTACGCACATTTGGCGCGGAACGAGATGACATATGAGGATGTAAATGAAATATACATCAAACTTTGATACTATGCTAAACTCCGACCCAACCACCTTCTTTTATACAGAAGAATCTACAATGAACTATTGTTACCTGGAGGTATGTACCCTTTGGGGAGCAAAACAAGCAGAAATGCAGCAGTGAAGAGAGTGAGATTCTGAAATGCTTCAATCCTCAAAAGCAACCACTCAGCAGATGCATTGGATTGGAAGAAAAGCCTCGCGTCCGTATCAACAAGCTTCACATAGTTTTGGAAGAAATACTCCACCATGTTAAAAGCTCTGATCGACACAACTCCAAGTGATGTCTCAGCTGCATAATTCATAACAGGAGCTTTCGTCGTTCCGTTGATCCTCATCAGTTCACTAGACGAAGCTTGATAGTAACCCTTTTCATCAAAACAAACAAATCAGCGAATAAAAAAATGATGAGAGATTTGTTTTGGGTTCGATAGCAGAATATCCACCTGAGCATATTTTGCAGCAACCATAGCAAGAATGCCAACAACAAGAACTTGCCATGTGACTGAGGCCATGATCACAATAGTTGTCACGAGTTCAATAGCTGCAGCTGCTACGTAGATGATGGAGAAAGGTATATCAAAATCCAGAACACTTAAATCCGATGATGCCTGCACCAGCCAGTCACGATCAGTCTAGACAAAAATTTACAATGATGGTATTAGTACAACCACATTGATGATGAACTCACTCGTGTTAAAATGCGACCAACGGGAGTGGAGTCAAAGAAGAGCATAGGAGCTCCAAATATTGAATTGGTGAAACCCGCAAAGAAAGCTTTCGAAGCCTTCAGTCCAAGATGGGCTGCAAAGAGAGACCTCATGTATACAAAAACAGCACTAAGCATTGAAATTGCAGTGTAAGTTCCAATCAACAAGCCACTTGAGATGTTAGGAACTTGAATTGCTAGTGCAAGCCAATAAGTTGCTGCAGCCTGAAGAGCAACAAATGCAGATTGACTCATTAAGCTTAACAACAGAAGAACTGAACCTTTTGAAACAAGAATGTAATCCATGAATGGCCTCCACCCGACGTCGCCAACTCCCATTTCTTCTTCTTTTGTTAATTGTATTCCTGTTTGTCCCTGCACGGATATGTCCCGCTCACTGCTTTGCTTGATAATGTCAAGTCCCAGCGAGGACTCCTCTGGCTGAACTGAATCAACCCTTTCAGTATCTGAAGGAACCATTCCTGTTATGGCATCTTTGTGAGCGTTGACAAGTTGCTCGAACGCTGTTCCGGCTGTCAAGAGCTCCTCATAGCTTCCCGATTGAGTTATCCTCCCGCCATCCATAACCTATTGTAACATATGGTTCTAATTCATTAACCAAAAACATTCATCTCAGTATCATCAAACAAAAGAACTTGATAGCTACTTACCAAAATGTTGTCTACATCCGAGAGAAACTCCACTTGATGAGTTACTAAAATGACAGTTTTCTTTCCAAGAGCATCCATTACACATTCCTGCGATTACATCATCTCTTCAAGCAAACTATAAATCATATCAATCTCCATGGATTAGCAGCTAGTACTTGTGTATACTTACATTGAATAGAATTGCAGCTGTATGCGCGTCTACTGCACTAAACGGGTCATCCAGGAGATAGATATCAGCATCGTTGTAAACAGCTCGAGCAAGTTGGATTCGCTGCTTCTGTCCTCCGCTCATGTTAAGACCCCTCTGACCAATTTCAGTCAGATCACCATGATCAAAACTATCAATATCCTTATCTAAAGCACATGCTTTTACAGCTTTATCGTATCTAGCCTTGTCCATCAGATTTCCAAAGAGTATGTTATCGCGGACTGTTCCACTCTGGATCCAAGAAGTTTGAGAAACGTATGCAATGGTTCCAAATACTTTGGCCTGTTAGAAGCAAACATCAGAAAACTAAAATCAGTGACAAAATTTTAGTGCATGATCATAACATGGTAAATGTTTGTTTAACTCACAGTTCCTGTGATTTTTGGTATTTCTCCGAGAATGGAATATAAGAGTGATGACTTTCCAGATCCAACAGGCCCGCAAACTGCAACTTTACTCTCCCGTTTGATATCTAAGTTTATATCCATCAGCGTATGAATCTTTGTTTCTGGAGTCCAACTGAAATTGCCTGATTGTATATTCGCAATGGTATCTGAGCTGTGCAAAGGAATTTTCCTTGGTTCATCAACTTGGAGTTCATCAGCAAGCAAAAAGGCATTTATTCGATCAAAAGAGACTTTGACTTGGATCAAAACAGAAAGAGCCTCGGGTATCATTCTGACAGGCTCTCCCATGGTCCTCAATGTAGCAAGAACTGTGAAGATAGTTCCAGCATTTAGTGGGGCGCTCTTGAAAACAGTACATCCCAAGAAGATAACTGAAGAGATAATAGTTGGAGACATCCAATACATGACTGTTCCATAGGTCTTCTTGATCTGTGCTTCAGATAACCATTTGAATTCTTTGGCACGCCGAGATTCAATCAAGTTCTTGAACTTCTCTTCCCATGATTGCAACTTTATGATCTTCATACAGTTCAAGATCTCTGAAGTGGCTCTGAGTCTTTCATCTTGAGCTGCCATGAACTGGGACTGACAGTTTTGCAGTATCTTCGCGAATGGGACGTTAAGGAGTCCACATACAAGGAGAGGAAGTAAACCAGGAAGAGAACCAAGACCCACAACTGAGAAAAGCACGCCAATAGCCAGGAAAAGCTGCAGTCCGAAATTCCATGACGAATGGAACCACCAAGGACATCCTCCCATACGATATGCATCAATTGCAATATAGTTCACAATCTCGCCTGTTGAGTGACTTCTCTTTCCCACGCTCGATAGCTTCAGCTGCTTCTGATAAACTGCAACCATTAAAGCAGATCTCATCTTCATTCCTGACCTCCTTGAATCAAAGTACCAATGCCTCTGTGATAAAGACTCAACCCCCTTGGCTACTATCAGACATGCCACTATAGACAATCCATCATACAGGTTTTCCTCTTCACTGTTTGCATATCCCACGAAAGCATAGAGTAGAAGAGGAGAAAGGGATACAGAAACTGTCCTCAGCAATGCATAAATGCCTATAAGTACATTTTCTTTGAAGTACACTCTCGCAATGGCCTGAAAAACCAAGTTCCCGGTATAGTTTGAGTTCTTCTCTCTTATAAGGGAATCCCAAGCGTTAGCAAATTTTTGGTAGGCAGAATTGGCTTCATCATCACTAGCTAGAGAAGGAATGTCCTCAAGAGTTAATGGTTTAGTGTAACCCAGTTTAAGTAAGGGATTGACCCAAGAAAATGTCAGTTTGCTGAGCAAACCAGCCTGGCTTGGATCTGTTTTAGTATTTTCATCTTTCCGTCCTAGAAGAGGATCAAATAGACCACAGTCTGGGGTACGTTCAGAAACATAATGAATGAAGTTTCTAAGAGCACAAAAGAGTAGTAAGAGGCTAAGAGGCCACGTCACTATGTCTGAAACTTGAATTCTGTGTGATCTTAATAAAATCTCAAGGTTTAAAGCTGAAACAAGCAAGAAAAACAAAACCCACCAGACTGAGATGATAATTCTGACCCATTTGGATCCATGAACAAGTAAGGCGATGGTAAAAGACATCCAAACGAATCCTCTCATGAAGTAGACAAACCAGCTCATATCGTCAAACCCGACATCTAACATATTCCACAAACCAGCACCAATATATGTGATGCTAGTAAGAGCACAGCAGACTGAAACAAATATTGAGGCCCAGCTCCTTCCACTGGTACTACCATCAGTACCATGTCTTCTAACAGAACCTGACAGCAAAAATAGGCAGAAAACACCTAGAAACAACAGATTTATGACATCGATTACTGTTCTTTGAATGCAGTAAGACCACAGATCAAAGCTTCCTCCACAAAGCATCCAGAACCCCCCTACAGATTTCATGGCAGCAGAAGGATTGTATCATGAAAGTTTACAGAAGGATTGTATCATGAAAGCTTATTAACGCGTAAGCTTGTTAAGGGTATTTTTATGCCTAAAATAAATGGTAAAACTTTAATCAGTACCAACTCTATTACTTTGAAAGCAAGAAAATAAGAAAGTCACTGAAGTACTGTATTTGATAGAAGAATTCATAAAATGCAACAAGGTGTCAAGAAGGCAAGGAAAGGAAAGACCAAACAATAAAACAAAATCATATGACACGATAAGTCAGTCGATCTTAGTTCCATAAAATCATGTAAAACTATAAAAGCCATATACATGTTCCTTAAAAAGACAAGAACAAGAAAAGTGGAATCTTTGAGAAACTGGATGTACCACGAAGATAGCTAGTGAAGGTAGCCATTGCTGGAGTAAACTTCCACATAGATCTTCTGCTCCTCCCTTCAAGATAAACAGCTTATATATAGAACTCCATAATCATTTCATTGGGTGAAAGGCCAAGTTCATGTCAATCATGAAGGAGCCCCACTATTACACTTCCTCAAACCAAGCAACTCATATAATTCATTATTGCCTTTTATTTCTTTGGATCTTCTCTTTTTTCTAAACAGTAGTTTTCTTAGTTTGGCTCCTTGTGATCAGTAGACAGCAGATTCTTCAGGATTCTACTTGTCCATATACACTGATCAACCAGACCTCACTATCATTTCCCACTCTTATAATATCCCAAATGTCAGCATTTACACTAATCATTTTTATTTACCTTATATTTCTGTCTCATAGAGCCCCACAACATGTGATTCATTATCAAGCAAAAAACATTTTTCCTCCAAAACCATTCCAAGAAATATTCCCAAAGTGAAAAAAATTTCCACCCAATGAGCTGTCCTTAGAAAGCACATTAGTTCAAGTATGGAAACATATGCTCTCTTTACACGGAGAAGGTTGCATACTAGATATGCCCCTACATGATTGGCAAAGGTGGACGGAGTCTCGTGCATTGGACCACTCCTTTACGCATTTTATGGAGGGCATCATCATGTATGCTCTACCACAGAACGTTCCTCCAGTACCATGACAAGAACAATTCACAAAGTGATAATATTTGCACCCAATAAGCTTCTTTTTCTTTTTCTCAATGAGATGTTAAAACTCCACATCTCTTTCCTTTTAGGCATTTCATCATACACTTGGTGTGCAAACCTCAGTGGTCTCATTCTCCAAAACCAAGCCAAGAACAATTCCCAAAATGGAAACATTTAACACCCAATAAGCTCACTCTACAATCGGATGTTGGAAACCACATTTGATTTCTCTCAGGCATTTCATCAAACATATGGTGGACATTCCCTGTGTTCTTTCCCTGGGCATTTCTGAATCCCATAAAATTCCTAAAATCAAAAATTTTGTATTTGAAATGATTACACAATAATCTGCAACCATATATTGTATTAACCCAATTGATCTGATCCTTGAAATGCCCCAACAACAAGTTGAGTGATTGAGGCAGACCCAATTGATTGACAAGCAAATCCATATAAAAAATGAAATTATAACCTTCACCAGATCCAATGGTTCTGATTGTCTGATGATTGATCAATTGGTCCATCACCTTAGCAATCAGTGGGAACTTGAAAACAAACACAAAAATCCAAAAGCAAATCCTTACCATGTATTCTAGTTTTCTGTGATTTTTTTTTCTCGGTTGTCTGTGGTTGAGTAAATCAGGGTCTAACCATTATCGTAGTATATAATTATTGTCCTCTTCCACATTTAATTATTACTTTTAAAATAGTTTTCTTTACATAATTTTCTATAGGAAAAATGAAAAAAATATGTCAGTGGTAATTTTGTTATTTTTGAACATATCCATATTTTACATAAAAATTTAAAGTTTATAGCACATTTTTATCATTAATAAAATAAATGTGATAGCATAGACATTGTTTAGCCACTTTCTTTTTCCTATTTACTTCTAAAATCATCGAATCCACAATCTCCTTAATATAAAATATGAGGCTGCACCGATTTAAATTTTCCTAAGGTTGTTTATGGTTCAGTTTTAAACCGTACCGATCAATTCAATTTTGAAAAAATAAAAATCTAAACTAAACAGATGGAATTTGGTTCGATTCGCTTTTGAACATGATTTCCATTCTATTCGATTTGGTTTCATGAAATTCTTATATTTTAGACCGTTTTTATTGTTTGACATACTTTTTTCGACCAATTTTCATAAAATTATCACATTTTTTCGGTCTTGACTTATTATTTGTTGGACCAATATTGTTAGGCCCAATTAATAAAGATCAATGACTTAAAATGAGTCATGTGTCCAAATCGATCGATTTCGGTACGGTTCCAATTTTGTCGCGTTCTATTTTATAAATCAAATTGAATTGATGCAATTTGGTTCGGTTTAATTTTTAACTGAATCAAGAATGTTCGGTTCGGTTCTGTAATTTTTAGCAGCCTTAGATTTTCCTATAAAAACAGTGTTCGATTGGTTCACAAGCACGGTCTCTTGGAGGAGTAACAAAAAATTCATATGCATAATTTTATATTATTTTGATCTAGTTTATTAGACCATAAGTATAATACGTATATTAATTATTTTCAATCTCATATAATTTGAGTGTTAGACTAAACCAACTCAGATTTGTCTAGTCAGTCACATAAGAATATATGATTTCACGATTAATTGTCCCATCTACTTTTAATCCACTGAGTTTCAAAATCAACTGGTCTTAACTCAATGAAATATATATACTATTAAACTCTAATACTAATACCTCTTGTAAATAAGATAAGTTTGTCGTGTTATGAATTCAAATGTTTATCAACTCTTAATGTCAAACTAATACTGACTTATAAATTCTTAATTCACAATTTGAACACTTCAGATTATTATTTTAAATTTAAGTTTATACAAATCATTCTAATAATAACGACAACAATGACTATTCAAAAATGATTTAATATAATGAAACGGCATACACATTTTCTAATATTTTAACGTGAAATGAAAATCTTGGAAGATACTGTCAAGATCTTGATTTGTTGTCACTTTATTGGATTATATAAATATTTTTTATGATGTTGTTTGATCAGAAGTATTGCATTTTTAGCGTGGTTTGTTTAGAATCGGAGACGAAAAGACAATGTCAACTAAAAACATTTGTGTTACACTTCATTATGCAGTGCCATTAGCATTCATTTATATTGAAACGTATGTAATTATTATTGGTACACTATGTTATTATATAGGGATTATATCACTGTGTTGCACTTAATTCCCTCTATATTTTAATATTTTGACAATTTTTTAGTGCAACTTACCTCTAAAATGTCTAAAATTTCTAAACTACCCATGTTTTAAAAAGTTATAATTTAATTAATTTAATTTGGTTTATCTCTGGTTCAATTTGGTTTATGTTTAAGATGCAATTACAATTATACCTCCAGATCTAAAATTAAAATTAAGGACATAATAGTCATTTCAAAACAAATGGTGAAATGGTCATTTTGTCCTTCTTCTTCAACCTCTCTTCTCACCCTATCTCTCTTCTTCAGCCTCACCATGGTTGAGATTCACTCTCTGCTCCACCACACCACCACCACCATCCTCAGAAACCCACAAAACCCTAACCAATTTTATTGCCTCACAGGCCTTCCTATTGGCCAAGACTGACTCTCCCACCCTCCTCTCCGCGTCCACTCTCGCTCTCGCCGCCGCCTTGCCCGTCGATTCCACCGAAACCATAGCGGCGGCGACGAGCGTCGCGACAGATCTCAAATCGATCGCAATCTTGTTGAAGAAGTAGAGGCTAGGGGTGGAGCATGAGACACGGTGGAAGGACGAGAATGCGTCAAATTCGAGGCACGAGCGATTGGAGACGGAGGGGAATCGGAGGCACGCAGCGCAGTCGCCTAGGAGGGTTCTCTCTGGGAAGACGAAGCACCGCCGGGGAAGCACCCCTAGAAACATACTCATTTCAATTTGAA